>JARFOD010009520.1:0-11454 GCA_031763545.1 Mopalia muscosa
AGTTTAAGTCAATCTTGCACCTGACTTCTAGTTGATTTGTTTTCACCAGAGTAGTTCCGTGACAACCCGTTTTATTGTAAGTTAATCTGGGGAATCTTATGACATTTGGGGGCCTGTCCGGGATAATGATTAAATTGTCACGTGGTAAATCTTACTGGTGATTGCATTCCAACCTGTCTCTTACGTCTATTCCAATGGTACATAATAGTTTCACTTTGCTTAAATTCCAGACCATCCCAGGGTAACGAGGATGTTGGAGTTCTCCCAGTGGTGAGTTCAAGTTAATGGCTAGTTGATTAGGTTTGCGAGTAAACTGTGGTATTGCTACGTGGGTTGCTCTATTTTTATAGGCTGATCGTGTATAATTGTTTTACCTTACTTAGCGTTCATAATGATGCGTAGTTGAGAAAGATCGTAATTTACTGGTTTTTGTAAATCTGTGGGTCTTAAATTTTTTTTTTAAACCCGTGGTGCTGTTTAATTGGCACGGTTGCGCGTAGTTCTTTCATATGTAAAGTACGTTTTATTTACGCGTAGGAATATTCCCTGCGAAAAAAAAGCTTAAGATAGTGGGTTTTTTTTTGTAACAGTAGCATTTTGTTGCGCGCCAAAATATGGCGGATCTTTCGCATTACGTTAAAGTAGGTAAAGAACTTGGTCTTGAGGGTGATAGCTTGCGTAATTATGTTGAAGATAAGAAACGCGAGGACCAAGAATACGAAAGGGAGCGTCGCGCTCATGATAGACAAATGAAGCAATTAGAGTTAGAGATGTTAGAAAAACAAAATGAACAGAAAGAAGCTCGCGTGGAAACAAAACAAACCTATAAAGGTCCCATACTTCCTATTTTTGATGACAGTAAGGATCACATTGACTCATATTTAGAGCGCTTTGAGCGGTACTCGGTTGCCCAAAATTGGGAAGAGGCCGATCGAGCAGTTTATTTAGGTGCATTGTTAAGAGGAAAATCTTTAGATGTTTACACTCGCTTACCTCCAGAACAATCTAACAATTACCTGGTACTTAAGGAAGCCTTATTGAAAGCATACCAACTTACTGAAGAGGGCTTCCGCAAAAAGTTCTTCGAGGCTAAGCCAAATCGTGACGAAACACCATCGCAGTACACATTTCGCTTAGAAACATACTTAGATAAATGGATAGAATTGTCGGACACAAATAAAGACTTCAAATCCTTACGTCAACTCTTAATCCGTGAGCAATATCTTAGTAGCTTACCGCGCGATTTAGTTATCTACATTCGCGAACACTCCTCAAAAGACTTAACGCAAGTAATTAAGCTTTCCGAAACATTCATGAAAGCATGTGGTTGGCAGTTTATTGCTGTACATTCTAAAAAGACGCCTTCGCAGGATTTGCGATTGGTATCTTCTTAATCTGCCGTTCAGGATAATACTCCTTAAACCGATGATTTAAGGCGACGTTAGGTAGTCTGTTACCGTTGTCATAAAGTAGGTCACACGGTGCGAAATTGTGACAGTTTTAGGAAAGGTGGGTTTCGAGAGTAGCTCGCAAACCGCAGCTTCGTGTAGCACCTTTCCATGTGGCATCAAAACACTGCCGAAACAGGGTCCGTAAGTTTAAAATGCGGCTGTAGCTTACCGATAGTGGGTAGTACTTGTAAAAATTCGTCCGGATCTGCGCAGCTGCCGGTCGCAGCCGGTTTTGTTGGTAACGTAAAGGTCAATGTCATGCGTGACACAGGATGTAGCACGGTAGTCATTAAAAAAGCCCTAGTTCACCAAAGTCAATTCACTGATTGAGTACAGAGTTACGTTATGATCGACGGCACGGTAAGGTCAGCACCGATAGCTATTGTTTCTCACAAAAAAGCTTTTCTATGTTGGTACCACTGAAGCGTTGTGCTTAGAAAATCCTGTTTATGAGGTGATTGTAGGACATATCCCTGGGGCATCTATGGGCATCTATTTAGATAAAGATATAAAACAAGTGTCCGCAAAAAGGACTGATTTATCAGGAACCAAGTGTGAAACATCAAAATTTTAAACTCTTGAGAAAAACTTTAATGGTAACGCAGTACAAACGTGTGGCGCTGCTAAACGTAGTCAACAAAATAAACCATTAGAAGTTCCTGAGGTATGTAGCCCAACGGGAATCGTAACTAGGTCCGTTTTGAAACAAGAACAACAATCTGATACAACCTTGGCAAAATCACGTGAACACGCATTTACAAATAAAATGCAAGAAACTCGAAGCGATTTAGCGCGATATGACTATTTTAAGCGGGCGTTATGTCGATTTTTCACGAGTTCAACACCGAAAAGGAAATTAAGCAAGTAGTGTTACCTATGCGTTTACGTTCCGTGGTTATGAGACTAGGTCATATCGATGGTGGGCCATCTTGGTATACAAAAAAACTACCGACCGTATATTGGACAATTTCCATTGGCCTGGTATCACCGCTGATATCAGTCGATACGTGCAATCCTGCGATATTTGTTAAAAGACGTTACCACGTGGAAAGAGCCGTAAGATACCTATAGAAAAGATGCCGTTAATCGAGACGCCTTTTAAAAAGGTGGCGGTAGAGATTATTGGCCCAATTGAACCTAGGTCAGCACGGGGAAATCGATACATCCTTACGCTTGTTGATATCGCGACGAGATATCCGGAAGCCGACGCGTTACCGAGGATAGGGACCGAAAATGTGGCCGAAGCTTTGGTTCAAATGTTTTCTAGAATAGGAATTCCTAATGAGATTCTCTCTGATAACGGTTCGCAATTTACCTCCCAGATGATGAAAGAAGTATGTAGGCTCCTTTCGATTGAGCAAATAACCACTTCTCCCTATCATGCCTTGGCCAATGGCTTGATTGAACGGTTCAACGGCTCCTTAAAGCAAATGTTGCGTAAGTTTGCCGAACGACCTTCTGATTGGGACAGGTTGTTTGAACCACTATAATTCGCCTATCGCGAAGTACCTCAAAGTAGCACAAAGTTCTCCGCTTTCGAACTTGTTTATGGACGTACCGTCCGTGGTCCGATGGCGTTGTTGCGTCAGTTATGGACCGATGGCGAAATTTTCGGAACCACTAAAAACGACTTACGAGTATTTGTTTGATCTACGAAATCCTCTCGAAGAAACTGTCCAAACCGTACATGAAAACCTGTCTTTTCACAAGAACTGTATTGGCATTATTTTGACAAAAAAGCGACGAAAGGACCGCTTCAATCCGGTTCAAAAGTTTTAGTGCTATTGCCAACAAAATCAAACAAGTTACTTATGCAATGGCGCGGGCCATATGATGTGGTTGGTAAAGTTGGTATTAATGACTACAAATTAAAATTAAGTCTAAAACAAAAATAATTCACATAAACATGCTTAAGAGGTATCACAGAACAAGCTCGTGATGTTAAAAACTCAGTTGCAAGATTTTCGTCTATTTTTTCGAAACTTCCTGAGTTAACTTCTATTGCAGAACACTGCATACATCTGAACACAAACGAGCCGATCGCAGTAAAACCATACCCCGCACCATACACTCTTCTTGATACTGTTAAAAAGGAAATTAAGGAAATGCTAGACCTTGATATAATAGAACCAGCTATTCGCTTTTGTTAGTCAAAAAGAAAGACTCCACTTTCCGTCCTGTTATTGATTTTCGTAAACTCAACAGAGTAACCGTGTTCGTTACCGAACCGATGCCGAAGGCGGACGAAATTTATTCAAAAGTAAGCAAAAGCTATTTTTTCACCAAATTAGACTTTTCAAAAGGCTATTGGCAAATAGCATTGGCAGAGGACGCGAAGGACTATACCGCGTTTTATACCCGACTCGACTGTTCCGTTTCAAAGGCATGCCGTTCGGGCTTATCAATTCAGGTAGTACGTATAAACACATGATGCGAGTTCTATTAGCCGATTTAGAAGGGGTCGAAAGTTTCGTGGATGACGTACTCGTGCATAGTGTTAGTTGGTCTGAGCATCTCCAACTACTGGAGAATTTATTCTCGCGGGTACAAAATGAGAAACTGACTATTCGTCCTTTGAAATGTTTCTTTTGGTATAGCAAATTTGAATATGTCGGTCATTGAGTCGGCTCCGGCGGTCTTGAAACACTTGCCGATAAAATTGATCAAGTACGGAATGCAGCCCGTGCAAAAACAAAAACCGAACTCCGATCATTTTTAGGGCTTACCAGTTTTTATCAGAAGTTCGTTCCAAATTACTCTGAAGTGGCCGCTCCTCTTACCGACCTCACAAAAAGGTGAATCCAAATCGTCTCGTGTGGTGTGAAAGCCACGAAAAAGCGTTTAATTCGCTTAAAGATAACTTATGTTCAGCTCCTATATTGAAATTGCCAGAGTTCGACAAAACGTTTGCATTGGGCGCCGTCTTGCTCCAGGAGTCATGAAATGGGCATCTTGACATGGGCATTGTTTTTACAGTTGTACTTATTAAAGGTAAAAGTAAGATTGGGACAGACTACTTGAGCAGTTCAGGTGTGTAAATATGTGTAAGATCATATCAACAGAAACTAGTGATTTGTATAGATGTATGTAATAATAAATAGTAAAAAATCACTTGAAAGTGTGACGGTGTTTCACACGATTCTTCAGTTTTTGTTAAAAAAAAAACTTTAAAATAAGATTGAATTGTATTGTGCTGTACGTATTTCATTGTGTTTGTATTATAAGTGTAACATTGTGTGAAACTAGCCAGATAAATATATTAGTTATTTGGCTTTACTTAACCAAGGCATTCGTGTAAAGCGACACGAATCCTTATTTGATTATCTTACTATAGAGGCAAGAAAAATCTTGTCAAATTGGATCAAAGGATTTATGATTAATTCTTTGTGTTGAGTAGTAATTTAAAAGCTGTTACGGTTGGACCAGTGGTAATTTAAATATTAGCATTTCCCCGTTTTATATAGACACACAAAAGCTAACTAGAACGAGAACACATATTGTTTGCTGTGAAGGAGACGGATGTATCCAGCGTTGTAGGCCGTAGTAAAGGCACACAGTGCCGGCCGGTAAGAAGTCCGTAATAAAAGGCTTCGTGTCTCAAATGTTACTCAGGCGTTGTGGAGATGCCACAGGTATGATTAGTGAACTATTTACATCAACTGTTGTTACTATTGGTATTTTTTTCAGTATATCAAGTTTTCTAGCAAAATTGTAATAGACTTACAATTAAGTGTAAACTATAAGCAAATCAGTTTAAATGTGTTTAAAAATATGTAATTGGCATTAATGGCTGTGGAAGTTTAATGCATGCATCCGTGAAATTATAGACAATTTGAGGTCTAATTAGAGTGCTTATATCTACAGTTTCTTGTTGAAGCGGGGTTACGGGGACATGGATAATGGTGACCAGTAACTACTGTAAGTTCCATAGAAGATGCAATTTTGCGATATCACCTTCGGTGTACTGGAAAGCCAATCCGATGGGACGTAACTAAGGGGTACAGCCAACAAGACGACCATTGAAGGGGGCCACTGAAGTATTAACACCAGCGCTTCAACAAAGGGTCTTATACGGTTGTAACTTTCTGTATAGAGCGTCCATGCCCCTCGAGAACTAACTATAATATTTTACCACTCCAAGAGTATATTGTGTAATTGGAATGACGTTATCGTCTAAAGTGAACTCTTTTATGTACATATTTAATTTTTCCTTGTCTTGTGATCGTAGATTGTTTTTTCTTTGTTTTTTTTTTGTTATACTTGTGTTAAATTAGAGTTTAAGTCAATCTTCCACCTGTCTTCTAGTTGATTTGTTTACACCAGTGTAGTTCCGTGACAACCCGTTTTATTGTAAGGTTAATCTGGGGAATCTTATGACAGACGCCATCTTGAATTTCTCAAATTACTCAAGGGTGACAACATGCCACCAAACAGTTTCTGAATGTATAGACCCTTGGCTACCAAAATCAACAGTAAAATAAACTTAATACTACAATGCAAGGTCAATGGGGGAAAATAGTATTTGAATATTAAGATAGAGAAGGGAACATGTTGTGTTATTTTGTCAGGTCATTAGTGGTTTATGACGAAAAAGAACAAGCTGGACAAACCTTGCTTAAAAGGTATAATATACCATTTGTGAATTATTTTCAAATGCACCAAGTAGTTTTTACCAACATACACCATAACCAATTGACATAATAAACTACATTTATAAGGCTGTATAATTTTATAAAAATGACACTATTATTTAAACATTTATTTACGTTTTTGTAATACCCTGAGGGATCTCAGCTCAAACTCATGCATGCAAATTGACTGTCGGTGTGTTGAGAAGTCCAAATTGTTTTCATCCAAACTGATTTTATCGTTTTTGACTATAGTTTTTTAGACATAAACCGCATTGCAGAGTTAGTGACATGCATGTAGGAGATTTGCTCACATTGCAGAGTAATTGAGATTGCAGCTTTACCCACATTGCAAACTAAGTGACATAGTAGCTTTACCCACATTGCATAGTAATCGACATTGCAGCTTTACCCACATTGCAGAGTAATTGACATTGCAGCTTTACCCACATTGGAGACTAAGTGACATAGCAGCTTTACCCACATTGCATAGTAAGTGACATAGCAGCTTTACCCACATCGGATAGTAAGTGACATAGCAGCTTTACCCACATTGCATAGTAATTGACATAGCAGCCTTACCCACATTGTAGACTAAGTGACATAGCAGCTTTATCCACATCGCATAGTAATTGACATAGCAGCTTTACCCACATTGCATAGTTATTGACATAGCAGCTTTACCCACTTCGCATAGTAATTGACATAGCAGCTTTACCCACATCGCATAGTAATTGACATAGCAGCTTTACCCACATTGCATAGTAATTGACATAGCAGCCTTACCCACATTGCAGACTAAGTGACATAGCAGCTCTATCCACAATGCAAAGTGACATAGCAGCTTTATCCACAATGCAAAGTGACATTGCAGCTTTAAACACAAAGCAAAGTGACATAGCAGCTTTAAACACAAAGCAAAGTGACATAGCAGCTTTATCCACAATGCAAAGTGACATAGCAGCTTTACCCACATTACAGAGTGAGTGACATTGCAGCTTTATCCACATTGCAGTGTAAGTGACATAGCAGCTTTATCCACATTGCAGTGTAAGTGACATAGCAGCTTTATCCACATTGCTGTTTACATTCTGAAGGTAGCTTGACAGCTCCTATGGCACTCTAGGACTCCTAACACAAAATTTCATCGGTCATCCCCTTGTCAAAACTAACTCGGAACTCCAAAAGAACCGATTTAGGCATGTACCAGGGCTTTTCACTCAACAAACGTTTAGGAGTGAGCTGTTGAGCCAAACGTTAACATTACGGCTTATGACAAAGTATTGGTGGTCTTGCGCCATAAAGTACTTAATCAATAAATAGTTTAAATACTCTATCCCACAAGGGTTTGTGTCTCACAATATGAAACTTGCTTATCACGCTCTTCTACCAGGTCGTGGTTATTACTGTGTATATTTTACTCATCGCTTACTTATGTTAAAACGATTTTCATATATACATACACGAGTAAGTCGATATACATGGTTAAAATGTCTTCAAGTGACTTTTGGCGGAGATTCTCTTTACTACGTAATGTGCATATTTAAGAAAAAGCATATTTGTTGTTGCAAACAAATGCTTTTGACAATTGACTTCTATTTAAGACACATAAATGTTGCTGATGCAGAGTTTGTTTTCTCTTCTTAATTAGTGTTAAACGTTTGAAAGAACCCTGTATGTACATTTGACCTGAGAAAGAGGATGTTATCAATATATATGTACAGAATTCAGAAAGAATTCAACTTATGTATAATCATGGACGAATAGCAGATTATAACTGATTATTTGATCTATAAGTGGTCCTAAAATTACACAAATTATTGGCGTCCATCATTTCTCCTTGGCTTTAATAATTACAATTAAATTCGCCTTACAAAAACATTGTGTTATACTTAAGCAATAATTCTCTATCCAGTGAGAATGAAGTGCTATGATTATTGGTGCTATATATATGTTGAGACCTGGTCACTGATTAATTTCGCGAGTTGATTTATTTCAATTATAAGACATTTGGTTTCTCAAAACCTCCAGAAAGTCCGGTATTTCCTCGACAGTAATGTATACTTATCTGTGAGATTTTTTCCATGGAGGTATAACAGAAGGAGTAACAACTCCGCCACTCCAAAGTGTGCAACGATCAATTCCGCCAGACGCCTCACACCTGGATTCTTGTCACTTGATTGAGCACTATTTTTGCTAAATAGCTTGATGTACTCATGCGCATATATGGTTTCACGGGATATTCATTCAAAGCGATTAAGCTCCGTCAAGTATGTTTGATTAGATGTTAACAACATGATATCTAGTGTTTAACAAACAAAATAATGTGTGGTGCGGTAATCCTTTTCAAACTAACTAGGCTGGTGCAAGAGATGTTTCGATTAGTCCCAGGGGTCAAATAGTGTATACAAACACTGAAGAACTTCTTTTGCAAAATAATGTTTTAAAGTCATTATAATTACAATACTTTTGGTCACTTTTATGTGAGTATCGATACGTCCCGATAGTTTGAAAGGCACATAAAACAAATCTATGCATTTCGGTGCATTTGTTTTGCACATATAGGGTGTTGCCCTTCTGCTTACAAGACAGAGAATATATATCTGAAGCTTCTTTCACATCGGAACTGATCATTGAACATCAAAGCAGTCAAATCTATTCAGCTTTCAAAAGAACAATGTGATAGTCTAGCACAGTCACCTTTACGCTCGTATAACCAGCGATAGGCTTACAGTATAGCCCATACTGACCCAATACGCTGGTAGATATAAAGCGTTTTGTTAGGTATGGGCCTAAAGGATAAGAACGACGTTGTCCAATCAGATGCCTGTGAAGCAATGTACAGCCGTATATTAGCTATCCAACATAAAAATAACAAAGTGGTATGATTTGAACCAAATGAGCTATATCAATTTAAGAAAGAAACAAAATTAAAAACGATTCAAATCCGACTCTGCCCTAACAGATGGCGGACTGGACTAAGCATTATTGATTGGCAACTGGACCGTAAACGCTATTTAGAAAGAAAAAACGATGAGGCTAGCAAACAAAAAGCACAATATATTACAAAACCACATACAAACATTTGAACAACCAGTGTGCTTAATTTCAATGTAGTGTGAGCATTATTTCTGTATTTAAAATGATGTTGAAAATTCTTATTTGGATAAAAAATGATTAATGTTGCGTTTCTTTTTTGGAAGAGTATAGATATATGTTGGGCCTGTAACACAAGGTCCCCGGTTCGACTCCCGGTGGGAGCAAGCAAATTCTTCTGTGTTGATTTATTAAAAATATATTTATATGATGTTTTGTGTGCATATATTTAGACCATATGTCGGAATATACAGATACATGTAACAATACGTACACACACACTTTAGTTACATATGTTCAGGGGTAGTTCATGAGAAATATTCTCCATTTTTTAAATTAGATTTTGGTTCTACTGTATTTATTTCTTCGTCCTTTTTAGTGCTGCGTCACACAATTTAACCAGCGCATAAATATCTGAATAGTTTGTATTTGACATGCATAAAATTAATCTATGTAAGTTTAGATGTCATAAAACTTAGCGGGGAACAGTGCCAGACGAAGATCCCCATAGAAAGAGCATACAAAAACAAAATGCATTTGATCTTCTAGCACATTCAATATACACATGCTGCAATACATAGTTTCTCTGGGAACTTTTGTGCATCTTTCCCGATCTATTTCAAGACCTTCTGTCCCAACTCGTAATTTTGCAAAATCCCTCCGAAAAGGGCTAAACGCAGAATTCACTAGATATTTTTCCGCTTCTACGGTAATTTTGTATGCAGATAAAAAGCTTGTTAAAATAACCATTCATCTCCGAAAAGTATTTTGACGTATACCTGGGGCATCTTAAAGGTTAACGCCAGTATTACCCAAACAAAAAATTGAGAACACGGTAATTTCTACTCATCCTCAAATTAAGTATGTCATATCGAGGTGTTGTGCCGACGAATGGACAACCTAATTTCAAACTCTTACCTCTGCAATTTAAAAGTAAATATCATTCTTGGATAAAAAAAAAAAAATAGTGTTTAGTTGTGTAGAACTATAGATAAAAACATTTATAGTAACATACAATCTTATTTGGAATGCTAGAAGCAATTTTATAAGAAATACTATTAAAATATGGAAAAACCATTTTGGAAAGATATATAAGTTTCATATAATGAGTTTTTTCGAAAGATCGATCCAAACCATTCAATGATATTTTGGATGAATCATTATGGTTTAACCATCACTTCAAACATAGTTTATTTATCACAAACTGGTGCGATAATAAGAGTAAATTTGTAAGGCAAGTAGTAGAAGAAAGACATTTTGTAGGTTTTGACAAATCAATGAAGAGATATTATTATACATTATTATTATACATTATACAAGTGGAAACAAAGGCGAACAAGGTACAACTGACTGGTGTGCAACATTAGTCACTCGCAATTCGCAAATTCTTCATAGTATAAGAATGTAAGTGTTGAGATTAATAATTTTTTTTATACAAGTATCTATTTATTACCTGTTGTTTGTCATAGCTTATATTGCGTTATGTTGCCAATTGTTTGAGCCTGGGATGTTTTTTGTACGTTGAAAAACAGTTTCACTTAGGTAAATTAAAAAATTATTCTATATATGTTGAATTCTTTTTAACATATTTAAATTTTTTTTCAAAGTACGTGAAGTTCCTTTTTACCTATATAAAAGACAAAAACCTAACTTTTTCACATATGTGAACAGAGTTTTACTAATCTAAAATAAACTTTTATTTCGCATATGGTAAGGAGTTGCACTTACCAAAAAAATGAGAAACGATTTCCTATCACAGACTGCCAAAAGTGTGATAGCGACACACACTCGCATAGAATTTGTTGATAGAAATCTTTATTATTCAATGAAAGAATAATTTAAAGGGGAGCAAATTGAACTAAAAACTCGTTATTATGTCTCACTTCGGATACAGTATATTAACAAAGATTTGTTAATTCTTTTAATGAATATATGCCCATGTAAAAAGAAAGTTGTATTTTATGAAATCGGAAATTCTGATTGCAGGAAAACATATTATTCGTGGAAGATAAAGTACAGACGTATGGATAAAGCAATAAATTGACTGAACGTCTGAAACACAAAACTATACATTCTGTTCTGAAAAATGCAAATAATCGTTACAAATAAAGAGTGAATATTATATCAGGCGACAGATTAATTGTTATTGACTATTTTTATTATAGTCTACATCAGTTTATTTCCCCGATAAATAAGACATAGATATGACGACTTGGTTGGATTTTCAACTTCTGGATTTATTGGACAGCGACGTTTCAATCTAGATACTAAGATCGATT
>JARFOD010009531.1:0-11454 GCA_031763545.1 Mopalia muscosa
CGAGTTAACTATACATGACCTCGTCATCAACCTATGTCAACCCTACTTCCGTCATATCTCCTCAAGCATCTCAAGATTCCGCCGCACATAAAGCATCACGGGAAGACCACCAGACCGCCCCATGATACTAATAGGTACAACCGTTTCATTAACTTTTTTAGTAGTATAGAGGAACCCATCCACATGGCTACATAATATTATATATTATGAAAGACACAGGACCCTGAAGCTTACTGTGGGCCAGTTTTGTTGGACCCTTATGTTGCGCTCGTCTCCATTCACGAAACTCATACAAGACCAGATAACTCAAATTTACCTTCAATCGATTTTGTGATCTTCCTTTTCTCGTTTATATATAATCGCAAGGTAGGAACAGGTTATTTTTCGACAAGTTAATTTACTTTTTGAAATAACCTTTTTCTCGATTTGTGTCGCTTATAAAATAGGAAAATGAATGTTGTCCACTTCATATTTGACTTTCTAACACTTACAACACAGATAATGTTTCAAAATAAATTGGTGAACTGCTGAAACTGTGCTGTGTTTTTATACCGACAAAATCCAAGCCATATCGACCAGCGGTTAAAACGAGTCCAATGTCTAGGCTTATTAGGTTGTGGTCTTGCTCAACGTGTGGACCAAAATGCAATTAGGCGAAGGAAGGTTGGACAAATAATACTTCCCTTTGTAAACCTGTCTCTTGGAGTTAATCCAGAACATGCGATGATAAATCTTTAACATCCCTGCACCAGTGTGAGCAGTTATTAGCAAATACTACACTTGTATAAATGTACTGAAGATCGTTTTCAAGCATTGTTTGAAAACAATCTTAGCATCGAGATCGAAACGTCGCTACCCAATTATATCCAGAAGTTGAAAATCCATATCAGTCGTCATGTCTTTCTGACATTCATAAAGATAAGATAATTGATCAATCTGGCTGTATTGCTTTGTATAATAACCTAATAAAGTGCAGATTGAATCTTTCAGTCTGACAACTCTATTACGTATTGTTAAAGAGCAGTATCAGGTTTCATATTAGCAATAAAAACTTTGAAATGTATCTTTTGCAGTGTCCATACATACTTCCCTCATCTGTAAAATGATCAATAAAGAGAGACGAAAATGTTCTTCCCCACATTGACACAAAACAAATATTTAACAAAAACTGTCCATTTATCTATTTGTAGGATAGACTGTGAACTCTAGTTACAGTACGTTTCATCCAACGTATCGTTAATTATATGAGCCAAATAGCAGTATGGTAGATAATTTAAACAGCAATTTTAATAACTACACAAACAAAAACAAGCAAGAACGACACAGAAAATTCAAGAATTAAAAACCTAACAAAAGCCTACTCTCTGTTGATTTGCCACAGACATTGAAGAGTCGAAAGAATCATAAAAATATGGATTACTGCAAAAATGCAAAACATTAAAATTTAAAAAAACAAGGCGACTTTAATTTTGTTGATTTGCCACAACCACTAGAGAAACAGAAAAAATCACAAAAATATTATGTCACCTATTAAACAAAAGCGAAAAAAAAAAAATCAAATATTAGTGTGGATTTTTCATAAACATCGGAGAATCGAAATAATCATAGAGATATTACTTTAACAAGTTTGTTTGTTTGATTGGTGTTTAACGTCGTACTCAAGGGTATTTCACTTATATGTCGACGGACACAATTACAGAACATCGCAAACAAAACTGCTTGCCGTTACCCTTTAGCTTTGCGAACACCAGGGCAACAGAAAGCAGCCTCTTTTCTCGCCTCTTACGATCGACCGAGGAAGCCGAGGGAGTATTCTTCAGGGCTATGGCCCACCCACTCCCTCACAGGGCTACTTTACCAAGAGAAGGCTCAGATAAACTGTAATTGTTGAAGTAGCCGTGACAACTTAATGGCGCTTTGATACAAAAAACATTTGCCAGACACAATGACAAATGTATGTTATTTTTTCTATATAAAGTCTTCAACGGATCTATACTAATTCCCACTGGTCTTCATAAATAATTCACCCCGATGGCAAACGAAATGAGAACACATAATTTTAAGTTATATGAATTTTGGTTCTGTAACAAAACAATTTTTCATATCATTACTGGTTTCAGGGATATTGGCGTGGCGTCCCGTTTGTCTTTTGTAAAAAATAAATAAATATGTTTTCAAATTAAGACTTTCTATGGCGGAGGAGGGACTTGCTCTCTCTCATTCATCAATGTTTGTCAATTTTTAGTTCGCAACAGAAAATGAAGACTGAAAGAAACCTTGTTAAGGAAAACTTGTCAACGCGGAGAATGTATAGCTATGGTATTAACCCTAAAGTAGCATATGACCCTAAAGAAACAGACACCGATGACGTCTGGAGTTGGAGTAAGTGATCAATCATTGAATACTACAAGCACAACTTTTTGTGGTAACATCTATTTTTAATCTTGTCCTCTGTGTTTTGTTTAAAGATTTTTATTTAAAGAATTCCCAAGACGCACGAGCAGGTGTCTTTGCTGTATTACTCACTAGTAGGAAAACCCATTTGAAGAGTGTCTGGAGATAGGACAGCTTGATATATCATTATACAAAGAAAGCAAAAAAACGTAGAAAGACAACAAGCACAAATCCAGAACTGCTTCTTTTGGAAATGGTAGTACATAAGGAGTGTTATTCCGAATACGATAACTTCATTTTGACTCAATATTTCAGCATTTATTATGCCATTAACATCTCCTGATGATGGCAAAATAAATGCTGAAACATTGAGTTAAAATGAAGTTATCGAGATCTCCTGATGATGGCCAAATAAATGCTGAAATATTGAGTCAAAATGAAGTTATCGCTTTTTGGAATAACACTACTTGTGTATTATGTTAAACTCTTCAGTGGAACTACAGTATTGTGAATACGATTTTTCTTAGAAATCCTGCAACTTTCTCAATGAAAAATGTGTCTTCTGCCTCTGGAAAGCATTCGATGGAAGACATTACTGTTTATTAGGGGTGTATATTATAGGGGAATACCTTTTTTGTTTATGTCAATGACAAAGAACACAAATCTAAGCATAAATCATTTTCGCAAAGAAGCAGATATGACGGTCTTGAAAACGAAATTTTACTGTATATGGAGAAAATACGGACAGGCGACTTTGACATCGAATATGTTATAGCATACTTATATTCCAATGAGAGGTCTCAATAATGGTTACCATGGTGTAAGACATAAATAATTAAAGGTTTTTCTCTTAAGGTTTTGTCCTTGTCGGTTCAGATGGCCTCAGGGAATCTGACTTCTGTACATTCACTATGTATTTTTTATTATTATTAAAAGAAAGGATATTTGTCAAGACTCGAAGGGAAACAGAGCAATGCATATATTCAGATATGTATTTTCATGTATATAAATCGTGTACAGGTTTTGATGAAAAACACGCTAACAAATTCATGACAATGTAATGCACAGAGCGGTCTTAAATATTTTCTCGGAAATATCAACATCGTTATTAATGTCCTTTGTTACTCAATACAGAAATCAAACAAGTCAACACGTCATCTATCGGCTTTCCCTGACCTCAACAATCCCATACATTTAAATAATTCATTGCCAGGGAAGGTTAAGGATGCATCTCTGTGGATTTGTTGGTTATAGTTTAGTTTTTCCGTGTAAACACATTCAATTCTGGTGCCGTTGACTCCTATGAAATTAAAGCGAGGGTTGTCACCTCGCTCTTCTCGAAACGTAGCGGAACATAAATCTGATCTGTTTTTTAAAGTCCTCCATTGCTAGTAGTGTCGAGGGTTGTTTATTTACCTCATTGGGCTTTCGCGCCGGCACATGAGTGACATAACCTTAAGTACGGCGCCAACCCCAGTTAAAATATTTAGTTAATACCTGTTCAATAAATGTAAAGACGAAAATCTCTTGCAAATTTATACTGATTTAATCTACCTGTGTAGAGGTGTATCCTGATCAATAGAATTGACAGATGAAGAGTTTGGTTTTAAATCATTAAAGGGACAGTTTTTGGCCTGCTGTGGTCATTTGTGATAGGGAATAAAACTAATTATCTTCATTGAACATAAATGTTTCAATTATTAGATATCATGCAATTAAGATTTTTCCGCGAAGAGTTCTGACATAGCCGCATGGGGTTTATGAATGACTTTTTCTCCATACGATTACGTCATCAAGCTTCTAACCAAACAAGAGAGTTTGATTTTTTACCATTTCAAACGGATTTTTATCGTTTAATTAAATATTTAAACAAAAACAACATTTCATTTGATGGAAGCATGTTTTTAAATCCTGAACAACCCTCGATGACTTAACAAAAATGATTACTAAACTTACATAAGTCTGACATCATATGTGACATTATTATACTTCTATGACAGCGCACCATCCCAACGGATGAGGAAAATTGCGACACCCCTGAATGGCAACATTCAATGACGAGACAACCATAAGCGACAGAGCAAAGACACAGAATGTCGGCAATTGATTGATTGATGTTTTACTCCGTGCTTTTAAGGGGTTTTTGATTTATTTGGCAGGATGTATTCCAAAGATATAAATCTTGCACAGCCATAAAACTTGAATGTTTTGAAAATGTTGGAAAGTTAATTGACCTCCACTTCTAAGAAAAGACAGCATTAAATAGTACTCTCCAAACAAACTGTCCTTAGCCAGATGGCGTTTCAGCATTGAAAAACTAAATCCGGTCTTCTGGCGAGATGGGTTCAACAAACATTAAATAAAAAAGCATTCATTTATGGTCTAGTTTTCGAAAAGGTCAAGAAAAGCAATGGACATTTGGCTGTTTTACTCATCAGTAATCGTCACATCTAAAACGTTTTATTGATTGCTATTAGGCAGATTGCCCTTTTTCAACCTCACAATTCTTGAATGTGGGTTTTGGAAGACCCGCTACCGCTTCAGTTAAACTTAATAAACTGCTCGAAGATTTTAGGTACCCCATTAGTTTGCTTAAGACTTTAATTTGACTCAACTTAGCATCGCAGCTATATAAACTCACTATAATAAGTAGTTGTGTAATTTATTGCTAACAAATTCCAAAGAACTCGCTTTCGAATAGTTTAATGTCCAACGGCTGCCATGGCGGATTCCCGCATCATGTATCACCGAATCCTTGGTGTTAGCTGTTTCGTTCCTCGCTTTGCTTTAAGTTTCGCATTGAAAATAAAATGGATAGACGTGTTGTCTGAGTGGTATAGACAGAAAGCTAGCTTAGATAGACCATTGATGGAACTGTCCAAAATGGATAACGATAAAGTAATTATACGCTCTGAAAGTGTGTATCAGAAAGTAACCACAACTGATATATTCTGTGACTAAGCTCGATCCCAGTGCACATGCGCAGTAAAGTTTACAACCAGGAGATTATTCAAGAATCAGCCCATCTAAAATAAGTTAATTCTAAAATGTTCACAACACATCTAAACTAACACATAAAGGCCAAGTCTAGAACCACACTTGTTGTCTATATCCCTGTAAGGATTTTGAAACTGTCTTTGTAATACAATACTACCGTATAAAGTTACAAAGGCTTTTGTGCCATGATTAAGTGCCAGTCAATATCGTTTCCAAGACGATGAATATGATTTATTATCCTTTATATGTAAAACCATATGATGTAGTGCGTGATGGGAATTCCTCGCCGATAAAACTAGCATCAGATTAGCTTATCAAAGGAACTCCACATCTTGTGTTCCTGGATAAATATATTACAATGACTTTGGCTTGAAGGTCAACTAGGGATATTTATAAAAAAAAGTGGGACAATTCTGGCAGGATAATTAATATTAGCGATTTATTTTATTGGGCACTGGATAGAAGTGTGGAAAGAAGTCTCCGGGTAAGACTGACAAGAATGCTTGGTTAGATTTTGTAGAAGTACATGGAAGCTATATTAACGTTGATGGTTCGTTAAAATCACTTACTACATAAACATAAATGGTTACATCGAACTGTATTTAAAAAACTATTTTTTCAAGCACAATATCCATGCAATTGTAAACAGTAAGTAGAACAAAGCAGCAGAAGTCCCCCTCCCCACAAGACGTTTAAAAAATGACTTACCTATGTTTGCTCTTAGAAGTTGTATATATTCCGAATAAAAAAAAACAGGGAGTATAAAATCAGTCCTCTGAACGCATGATATCAGTAATATCTCTCCGTAATCGACCAAAACATAGCTGCATCAACAGTTGATTCCTACACACAAAAGACAATAGTAATTGATCGCCAATATAATAGATAGCGTCGAGCTCTTAAAGTACATATGAACCCAGAATCCCCCAAAATGCCGAATAAATTATCTGAAGTATACAATAAAAATATGTCATCATGAACAGGGTAAACTAGATTAAGGTTTATATAGGGAAAATGTATTACAAATGAGAATTTGATCTAAACAAACAACACCCACAGCAATACCCCTTCCCCCTCCCCCAACACACATACAGTCTCACACATATCCGAAAAATGAGATAGAATACCAAATTTTTGAAACTATACGCTTTAACTCAATGCTTAAATTTGTTTTTTTTTTAATTAATGCAGTTTGTTTGTTTGTTTAATTGGTGCTCAACGCCGTACTCAAGGGTATTTCACTTATATGACGACGGACAGAAATACAGAACATAACAAACAAATCTGCTTCCCGTTAGCCTTTAGCTCCGCGAACACCAGGGCAACAGAAACCAACCTCTTTTCTCGCCTCTTACGATAGACCGAGGAAGCCAAGGGTATTCTGCAGGGCCGTGGCCCACCCGCTCCCTAACGGGGCAAAATTAATGCTGAGTTAGCATCGCATCTTAATTCTAGTACATGGCAATGAAGTCGATAAATAACGAATTGATTGGCCAGTGTTATTGATTTATAAACAAATATATAATGTTTGTATGTGGTACACTTATTATCGTTCCTAACATGATTTTATTGTTCAGCGATGCGGAAGATTGTAGGGGAGACAAGAAAACAGTGTGATATAATCCCCTCCCGTGGCACCGCTACTGAGTAAGACAATGTTAGTCTTTATTGAACATTATGGTCATGCAGATAAGCGTCAAGAAACAACGGGTGAAAAAAAACATATTAACAAAAAACACTGATGCTACGAAAAAATGCATTTCTGTAAGTTCTGCCAATCAAGTGGGTCCTTCAGAACAGTTCTGCAAGGATTTTTTGTCGATTCATTGCAATTTGTTTGCTCTAGATAGACGTTGCTTTAATCAATGGCCTGTCATCCATTTATATACTGCGTTCAACATTTTTTCATAGAATATATTTGTGACGAAATAAAAGGAAAAGTGTAATGAATTTGTCATCTACACCCATTCTTGTAGATCACATGAATACGACTGCAATATTTTTGTTGTTGCTCGCTTTTCGATTATCGTAATTTTGGCCTTCATATACTCCTACTTGTTCATTTAATGATGGATTTCTTTCACGTGTTAATTTGTAACTGATATGGAATCACAGGTAAGGTTTTATCGCCACATTAGCAGACGATCAATCGGTCAGAGAGACGACAGCATGCAGGAAAATAAATAAAGGAGTACTAGGATGTACACACCGTATTCGGTAACTGATATATATATTTTAGTTTCTTTGCACTATATTTTTTTCCTACAGATGAAAAGGGTATACAATATGGGTCGATGCTAATAAATAGTATGCTTAAAAACAAATTAGCAATGCTTTTATTTTAAATGAAAATGTATTTTTAAATGAGTTTTTATCAACAACAATTTTCTGTTATAAGTTGTATGGTTTTATGTTCCCAATGCTTTTGACTTATTAAAACTAAGGGTCTATGGATCTGCAATCAATTAAACAACCAGCCAGCGTATATAATTAAACAAAACACAAAACAAACTTTGATTTATTCCAGAATATTCAATTCGGCTAAATATAAACGCCAAGTTCAAGTTTTCCCCAAACACTGCAAATAACTGTGAAAGTTTCAACATTCATTATAAATTGTAATTAATCAAAATAAGAAAGCCTTGGTACAATCGTTAAGTAATTAAAGACATTCTGAGCACATGCAATCAGGGAAGGCTGAGAAGACGCCATGGCGGGAAGAAGAGTGGTTTTCTTCACATGGGCGTTACTGGTCAAGTTAGATAATAATTTTCGATTCAATTAAAATAAAATATATGCAATAAAGTTATAAACATCCAAATGGTAAGCTACTATAAGCAGGTGAATTAAAAATAGAAGATGTCACTGGAGCGCCGCGAAATCCACAGTGGCTTTTAAAAACAACGACGACAACCACGGAAACTAACAACAGAATTCCGAAAGAATTTGTTAGGTTCTTTATTTATATATAAACAAATCTATATCTACGACAGCCATTTGGGGAGTTTATTACACACACTGGAGCAATATTATAGTTGCACTATGTTAGTGCCGCTTTACCGCTGTGTAGGATACGTAGACAACTGACAGTGCTGGTCCGGCAGAGGCTACTCAGTAACACTTGATATGATCGTCTTGCTATTCGTCTTCGACAGATCAATCAAATCAATCAATCAATCTTTTGTGGCGAGCAAAGACGCAAGAACCCAAGACGAAGGTTGGATACGGTCCCTTACTCGAGTGTGACATAGAACCCACTATATAGTGGAACACAGCATTACTTTCATTTTTGATGATAACCCTCTACCAAATGTTAAATATTATATTTCTGAGCGAAACCTTACCTGGGCTTATACTAATAACATTGGCAGCTGTTCGACTTCCAGACAATCTTCACACGTTATCTTCATTTTCTTTTCCTAAGGTTTGGAAAGACAGCGAATACACGTGCTCGGGTGTCTCGGGAAATCTTAAAACAAAACACAAAGGACAAGAGAAGAATAGATGTTACCACAAACAAGTTGGGCTTGTAGTATCCAATGGTTGATCGATTATTCCAACTCCAGACGTCATCGGTGTCTGTTTCTGTAGGATTATATGCTGCTATAGGGTTAATGTTGTAGCTACTATGTTATCAGCTGAAGAAAGTCCTAATTTTAAAACATATTTATTTATTATTTACACAAGGCAGACGGGACACCAATGTCCCTGAAATCAGTAATGATGTAAAAATTTTGTTACAGAACCGGAATTCATATAACTTAAAAAGTATACATTCTCATTTCGTTTCCCATTGGGGTGAATTATTGATGGAAAAACAGTGGAAATTATTTTAGATCCGTGGAAGGCTTAATATAAAAAAAATAATGTAAAAAACATACATTCGTCATTTTATCTGGCAAATGTTTCTTGTATCAAGTTGCTATTGAGATGCCAGGGCTTCATCAGTCAATGCAGTATATATAAGCTTACTCTGTGTGAAGTGATATTTCTGGGATTTGATTCCCAAAATGATTATGACAAATCAACACGAACCCTGGGGTTTTTATTTTCTTTTAGAAGTTGCTTATGCTATGTGAAATAATATTTTTTATTCTCAAATATTTGTGGCAAATCAACAAGATTAAGTATTTTCTTACGAAATAATATTTTGTTTGTGATCCGTTTGAGTCTCCAATGTCTGGCAAATCAACAAGCGTTTACATTTTTTTTTCCATGTTTATTATTTTGTTGGTTTTTTTTTTATTTCCGTGCGTACAAAAGAAGTGTCTTGCTATTGAACTTATATAATTCCCAATCGTTGGGATAAGTGACCTCTAGTGAGACGCTTGCATTCTCTCTCCTCCGTAGTCGGGTAGCTATATAAATATTTGATACAAACGAGGAGAAAGAACATTTTCATCACTCGTGATAGATTAACGTGACTTATGACAATCCATACGAGGGTTTGTTTTACTAACGTTGTGATTTTATAAGAAAACCGTGCTATTACAGTCGAACCCGCATCATTGCACAACCAAAATGCCACGTGTTTTATGCAATAAACCCATCTATTCGATTAACCGTACTAATGGCATAGGAAATTCAGATAACAGTCCTGGCAAGATATTTGCCAACCAATCATCATCTGATTTGTCATCTGCATCTTTCTGATGGATATCCTGCTGGTATATGATTTCTGATGGATATGTGCTTTTTTTGAAGGTATACTCAGTCAAAAAAAGAAACTTCACACTCATAAATTTCTTAATATTGTCTTGAAACTCAATACAAGATATATTATTATTATTATTAGAGGTAAACGCGTTGTCAAAAACATCATGACACACAGCAACTCCGACGTGCACAACCATGTAGTTCGTGCGAGCATACATCAAGGATAAAGCACGTTTCCTTGTGTTCCTAGTCACGTGACTTTATGAGACACGTGCAATTGAGTCTACGTTAGCACAGTAGTGTGACATCTCGGGAAAACAAGTTCTTACAGTAAATTATCCGTTGATTTCCACTAGGAATTAATGGTTTAAAGGTCGTGTGACTGCCAAAATCGTACGTAATCGCCTGCGCACTGCTCGTCTCCATGCACGCCGACCATAGCATGGACCAATTGTAACCCAGTTACACCGACGTCAACGGTTTCTCTGGGCACAACAACATCTGAGATAGACTTAGCGTAATTGGAATAGGGTCGTGGAACCCTCAACAGAATTTGCAAGAACTTGGTGCCATGCTGGTTCAATTATGGCGTCACATCCCCCAAGCTGTGTTCAGACACATCATTCAATCCATGAGGAGACGTTGCGTCGCAGTTGAGAACGCTCATGGAAGGCATACGCGCCAATGACCCGTTTCATCAAGTTGTAACTTACCATTTTTACTCTCGTACATTTCCATAGCATTTCCGGTGGAACTGGTTATATAATGAACATGATTTGTATGTCCTTGATGTGTAAAAAATGGAATTTAGTCATTATTTAAAACCACTATTCTTGTATGTTCAACTTATTCACATCCAAACGAGTGTGAAGTTTATTATCTAAGAGTCATTTATCTGAGAAACATTTGACGTAAAAAATGATGCGTCATTTAGAGGACACATTAAAAGTGGATTCTGTATAATATTCTGTATTGTGTATAATATTTCACAACAATGGTTACCATGGTATTGGAAAGATATACATACATAATTAACGGTTCTTCTCGATAAATTTTGTCTTTGTGTCTTCTGATTGCCTTTGGAAACTAGATTACCTTATCCCTTGTGTACATGGTTATGTATAATATTTTTCCTAAAAAAGAGGAATATTTATAATGCTTCTAAAAAGAACTGAACAATGCTATATTCATAATCATCATATACCTATGAGTCCCACCACACAGACACAGAGGCATCGTATATTTATCTGTATCAGATGGTTCATAAACGTACGGTCTGAAACGGGACTATTTTTCAATGTTTACAGTCTATATGACAGCATCCCCTAAAGTAACTGGGGAAACCCCTTGGCTTTGTGCAGCACAGTATTTGGCAACTAAACAATTTGCTCCATAATTTTTTAATTT
>JARFOD010009542.1:0-11453 GCA_031763545.1 Mopalia muscosa
CAGATTCTATTTCTCTTTGTGATACAGTCGGGAACTTGAATTTTGTAAGATGTGGATTTCCAAGATATTTAGAATAACTGGTTTCAGGCACAGCTATATTTTTTATCTAGTTTAGAGGCTATGGAGGTTAAATATCAGAATAGACATTGAAACATTGCCTCAAAAATAAATGAGAAGTTGTCAAGGGTATTTCATGTATATGTTGACGTGCCAACCCAATAGGTGAAGGAAACCCCCCTCCACACCACTGGCAACAAACAAGACAGGGCAAATACAGGACGCAAAACAGACACCACAGACAGATCGGCTATTTAGCTCTGAGAGAATCAGGGCAACATGAAGCTCCCTCGAACCATCGCCGTAGAATGTTGGAGAGAATAGTTTGTGATTTTCGGGAAAATATTTCTAAATACAATTAAACATAAACATGTAAACTAAGCAAGGTTTGCATATTTACATAAGTATTAGGCGACGATGGCAATATTAACATGACCTTTCTCTGCCTTTTCCACTACTGTTTGAAGGCAGGACTTGTTGCGATGCACATTTTATAGCAAACATGTTTGCGGAGGCTTGACTTGTCGACGATTTCGTATATTCTGTTCGACCAATCGAAATGCTGCAAATAAGGGGAATCCCCGCCAGTCGTCACGACGGTGAGAATGAGGCTTTATTCTGTGCTGACGTCATTTCAGACGATTATTGCGATTACGATTAACTGTGAGAATGAAACGTTATGTTTTGTTAAAAACTCTCGTTCAAAATCAATCTTTAGCAGCGGCAATGCAAATCGCTAAAGATTCTTTCTAAAATACACAATACTTATTTAGTAATATACCTAATTTACAACAGTAATCAGATTGCTTTGTTTGAAAATTTCTGCTAATTTTACAGTCTCGCTATTTTGCTGTTCGCATTATCTTTAAATTTATGATCCATATAACTATATTTCAGGTAAACATTCACATTACTCTTAGCCTTGCCAAAGTAAGACTAAACACAGAAAAGTTGATATCAAAGTGAGAAATTTATTTATAGGAATTATGCAGCTCTTGAGCTTGGGTAAAGGTGTCATTTGAAACTATTTATATTGCTCAACTATACATGATCTGCAAGTTAATTATACGAGAGGCCACAGCAAAAAGGGGCCCCTGCTTCTACAAATGAACGCATGAAGGCAACTCGACCATCCCGTAAGCCACAATTCCCCGAGTCTAAAACGTAATTCTTGTCCCGAAACAGTGAAACAAAACATTTCCTAAACAAAGCCATTCAGTTTTTTAAAAGAGAACTGCTTCTGGATAAAACAGTGTTATGCAATAATCTAAAAAAAGTTTTGGAAGGGCTCCAGACTTTATTGGACGTTTATAACTCGGATTGTCAAGAATCAAAATATTTCAGAAAATTATGCAGAAATATATCACCGGGTTGCATACTGGTTTTGTGATTTTTTTTTTTTTTGTTTTGTTTTGCTGATGTTTTATACCGTATAATGCTAGGTATCTTCCCACACAAAGATCAATATATATAAGACCAGACGAACTTTTCAAAGTTGAGACAATTGTCTACAAAAATGTGGCAAATATTTTATTCGACTAATGTAAAAGCATACAGTCAATCAAACAGGGTATGTGTATCTATATGTAGCCTACATCTCATCCTTTGTTTAGACCGACGCTTACATGCAAATGAAAGCTAGAATTTGTATTGGTGTGTTAAGACTGCACTCAACAATCACTGGTGTTGGCTATAGGTAACTCAAATGGCTCGTCTTTGGGGACAATGTAGAACTTGATTAGGCTTGATACGAAGATTTTCTTTACCGCCTTACCTCAGAATGTATATTGGAGGCTATTTAAAGGGGAGGGCGTTTCATACTTGTCTTATGCCTGGTTTGTACGAGGACAATTAGTTCTGAAAGGAAACAAGTTTGTGTTGGACTTGATCCTCACATAAAGGACCCATTTAATTATAGAGGCTCGATCGATACTATTCATAAAGTGTGAACCGCCAAGTGACTAACAGGAACCGCTCAACCCCTGATATGAAAATCTCTGTGTTAGCCAACTTAATGGCACTCGGCTATAAAATGTCCAAAGTATTGCCTCTTGTTGGCAGTGAAAGGACTCTTGACGGGTGAATGATATTTATTAAAGAGCGGTGCTTCGGGACGATAAAAATGTTATCAATAACGCTTTCCTGGCAATCAAAGTATTGATGAATCATTATGGTTACGGTGTTGGGGGTATTTAGAGTCGCCGTCTAGCAGACATCCGGGAGCTGAAATGCTTAAGTCGATAAATAACAGCTGGATTTTAGATAACACATATTAATCATTTCTAAGCTATCTGTATTCGGAAAAGAATCCCCCGCATCGGGTATAATATGACATTTAATCAGAATGAGTTTTCAATGTGCAAATGGGGCTCGGCCGCGGCTGAGAGGTTCCACCGTAGACTGATGACCCTTTTGCGATATTGGACAGAGATTTACATGCCTCATTGCTACCTTAGGTACATAAGCGGGGTACCTATACGAGTCGGCCCATGTTATTGCTAAATGTTTTCTGCCTTATTGAATGCTACATTTTGGTGTGTGTGTGGTTGATAAAGGAGAACGACGATTAACATAAAATCTAACGATATAACTTAGAATATATATCTAATTTATAGTACGTTTTAAAATAAGTGCATGATATACAAAACGATGCTCCGACAGAGGAATAATGGTCTCAAATATGAAATCAGAAATTGGAATCACGGTCACATATAATGCATTAAATGACTACCGAGATAGGACGCATGAGTTTCAGATTACACTACGTGATACGAATCACAATATTCAAAATTGAGCTCGGAAAATGAATGGCTTATATCTCCAAAAGAGTGTTACATCAGTTTAACTCTGATACTGATATCCCGTATAGCTTTCCTGTATACCCCGCCCTCGTTCTTATCGCCTCAACAGTGTTTTCAGCATATATTTATCTATAACATGGTGAATGAACTTAGGTAAAGTTAGTCCGTTTTTTTCACTTTTCACAAAAGTGAAGATAAATAGGATGTCAAAATATCAAATACCGTGACTGTGAATTAGATGAAGGACAACAACTGGCATCAATTGTGGAATTGGACCTTGGTATACCAAACAGCAATCCGATTCACTTACATTTTTTCTCAAGCAAGAGTCGTAGTTGTGCAAAATTGACATATCGGTAAAATGGCCTTTGATATATAGCTAAACAGTAAAAACATAAACAAATTTATTCATATAGGCCAATGGTGTTTCTTGGGGTTCAAATGAAACGACATCAACTTAAGTCACGTCTTACCTCTTGCAGGCCTCGGTTTTGAAAGGAAGGCCTAATCTTGAAGATATGTTTTTACACAAGTCTTTATCGTAATAGATATCCTCTGGTACTTCAAACTCCTGCGCTTCCAAATTCAAACTCTTTGGGAAGAATGAAACCACATGAGGTGTAGGGGGCCTAATTCGTTTGGAAAGCTTTTCCTCCATAGAGGGGAATACTTCGTCCGTAAACCGCACACGCCGACTTGGTCGCTGATTGCATCGCTTTGGAGGCCTCCAGGTAGAAATAGCCATGGTCAAATTGTGCTCGGCCCAAGGTCGAACAAATTGATTCGTATAGTGAATGCAAGTTTTCAGAATCCCTTTCAAAGGTTTTGATATTGCTGTTGTAGAAGAAGATCTGGGAAGATACATTTGAGTGGTTGTATCACGTGTCTCTGTATTTTGAATGGACGGTAAATATGACAGATGGCACGAATCGTCCTCCCTAGATATTTCACCTTGCTGCCCAGTCTCGTCTTTCACACTTTCTTCCCCTTCTCTATTGTCATTATCGTTATGATTTTGATAAGTTAAACTGCAGATTTCCCGATACTGCTCCCATAATTCTGGAGTCGGATTTAGAAACGCTTTAAGCCTTATTGCAGTTTTCAGTTCATCAATTCTCTTTAGTCTAATTTTCTCCGCCACTCGTTTCCGAATTTCCGCAGTGTGGTCTAAGAATACCCGCTGGTTTCTGGTAGATTGGTAAAAACGTTGACTATTATAATCCAACCCTTGGCGAGTTTCTGTAGTAAGAACCGGAACTCCTGAAACAAATGAAGATACGGAAAACATATTCATAAAAAATTTTAAATGTTTATATTTATCAATCTTAACACGAAACGAATTCTCATCGTTATGTTAATTTGACATTTATTACAACACTACTCTAGTTTATTGATGTATACCGTATACATTATACCAAATTAACTAGAAGCTTATACTAACATATAGATACACTAACCGGCATTGGGGACCGAGTCCCCTGTTATAACGTTTGATGTGACGTAGCACACAAAAATATTCATAAGAACGCAACTTTAAAATGATCCATTATGGGAAACTTCTTGCGTTTCTCGATCATAATGTTGCATACTAAACTTAACGCATTTACCCAGTGCAATATGGGCCTGTTAAAAACACCATAAACCATAACTTGATTACAGTTCCTCTCAAGAGAAAATATACGTGTCTGAAATGTGACCTCACCGTTTGTTGCTGATGTACAATGTCATGAACATTACTATATTGTAGTTGCATACTTCTAGTTTATAGACTTCTGATTATGCATATACTGAAACCACACCAAATGGTACATACTAAGATAAATTCAATGAACTACTGATTGCACTGTGGATATACGCCGTAGAAACATGTCTTATTTTCGGAGTTTCATTTGCAGATTTGTTTGGCTTTAAAGAAAAGCCATCTTTGCCTTTTTTTATTTATAAACCATTGGCATCCGTGATGCAAGAAAAGCCAAAAGAAAGTATCGACAAACTGGTAGAACTAACAAGGTGACATAATCGCCTAGATTGAAACAACACACAAGAAATTGAGAAAGGTAATAGTATCCTAACAAGAAATAGAAATATAAGTAGTAAAATAGGAAACAATATAAATGAATGTAGCAGTACCTAGTTCACTGGATCGGTCTGGATCGTTCAATGGGAAGACGACATGAATCGGATTCTGTTTGAATCGACGGTTGTGGTTGGATTTTATCAACGTTTCTTTGCTGTAATGTGGAAAACATTGGTAATGACATCGGCATAAATGCATTGTCTATTTTTTGATCGATCCATATGCTAACAGTGAGATAATAGGGCAATCGATAAACGGCAGTTTGTATATGAGATCTGTTCCAAAATTAAAACGATGAAAATTACCACCTTAGTTTCTACTAATCTATAGAACTATGCACTATGATGACAATTACTCTATTAGAAATATGTTTAATCGATGCGCAGGTCATGACCGGCATCTAGTAAATAATTTTGTTACATAAAAACATACCACAGCCATGTTATTTATTTTTTGCCAACCAGGTCCGTCAGCTGGACTATAGAACTATACACTCTATTATAACAGCATTAGAATTACGTTTAGGTCATGGCCGTTGCATCTAGTAAATAATTTTGTTACATAAAAACTTACCACAGCTATGTTATTTGTGTTCGGACAACCAGGTAGCTGTTATTGTAAAACTTTATTTCCAGTGCAATTCAACTTTCGTACTATTGAGATATATTTGTGTCATAGAAGCCGCGTGACCGTGTTTCAATGGTAAGCGTTTCCGACGCTTCATCATCATTGGATACGCAGCTTACAGACTCGAATATCTTTGTCGAACTCAAGTATACGCGGAAGTCACATTTTATAGGCGGCTTTCCCATTTTTATGTAAAGTATATTGTAGAGTACCCATTCGTCGTTATGAAGTGAAATACCAATGACTATACGACGAGATCAAATATTAAACCAACATCAAACAACATCAAACATCAAACAAACACTAACAAGCTGTACCCTTGCACTCTCTATGCATAAGTATGACAGAAGCCGAATCGTTATAATGGTTGCACTGAACATTGGCATCGTTCAACTTCTTGTAAGGTCTTTTTACATTTTGTTGTGATATCCTATATTTTTTTTATTATTTCCTTATGTAGACTGTCAAATGAATGACCTAATCCGCAATCAAACAAAAAAAGTGGCAATTTGTTGACCTCATTAACTTTAACAATATGTTATTGAATGTAGTACAGAACCACGTGAGTAATACAATAATCTCAACAAGTATTAGTTACAAGATTTTTCATCACTTGACCCATGACATTATGCGGCAGGTTAACGAAATCACAAAACCAAAATCACAACTTTCCCCTGAAGCTTCTTCCAGAAAAATACATTCGCATATGTCGATGTCAACATTTTTTTGATAATTTACAATGTGTTTAAATCGAAAAAATAAATTTAAAAAAAATAAAATCGTATAGTGTGTACGGATTCGTAGTTAAAACACTGCTGCTCATCAGTTATGAATAATTTGATCGTGTTTGACCCTGACAGTTGTTGGATTTGGACTATTGCAAAAAAATGTGTAACTAAGCGGATTCCAGCTATTTTGAAAAAATTAAGAAAACTACTTACTTCATATCATATTTGACCAGAGCACGTGGGAACCTACAATTTAAATTTAAAGTTGCAGTCGTGAAAAAAACGACATGTACTTTCATCAGTAGATCCACTGACAAATATACATAATTATATTTGGAATAAATGGAGAGAAAAAAATGTGTTTGCCTCCAGCGGGATTCGAACCCGGGACCTTTGGGTTACAGGCCTAACACTCTACCGACAGAGCTACAGACGTTCGCGGCACAGTGAAACCTGAATTCTTATCCAGTGAAGACTGTGATTATATATATATATATTGAAGAATTGAAGAGAGAAAAATGTGCTTGCCTCCACCAGGAATCGAACCAGGGACCTTTGGGTTACAAGCCCAACACATATAGGTCCCTGGTTCGAATCCCGGTGGAGGAAAGCAAATTTTTCTCTCTTCGTTTATTCAAAATGTATATATTTTTTAATAATTGAAGAGAGAAAAGGTATATATATATACAAACAGGTTAACATAAAAAGTACAAATTAACAAAAATATATGTCAGTAAAATAAGATCATTATTCAGTTTTTATTCCAAAAAAATACATTTGTTGCTCTTAGTGTTAATGGGCAACATGGAGCCAATATTTTGGTGTTATTTTCCATTACACATTGACACCAGTTTGGAGAAGCCATTGGTGCATATAAACTGCTTGAAAAAAATTGTGTTAAACCAAAAAGACTTCAACCTATGATATATAACGACTTACATGTGGCCAGCGTTTCCGTCGAAATCTGTTTTCTCCGGTATCGGATGGCAGCAATCCACGTTTGTACGGCTGGGAAATAAAGCAAAAGAGTCACACCAGTTAATACTGAACAACAATCTCTGTCAATAATTTTACTTGGTATATTGTTTATTATTGAATAATACTATTATGAAACAAAAATTTAGCATAAAGAGTCAAACGTGCTTTTAAAATGGTTATGGCAGCGAATCCGCTAGATATCAACTCAAAGATAGATAATGGCGTATAGCAATACAAGGGAGATAATTTGAGTTAAGCTCTAATATTACAATCAAGAAATCGTTTTATTCCAGTTGTGCCTACACTTGGGAAACTATTAAATCCAGACGAAATATTTTCCAGGCTAAACATAAATTCGACTTCCATGAAAATAGGTTTGTTCTATGGAATAATCGAGTCTAAATAAAGATTATGTTAACTTAAACGAAATGAACTTGATTTCGTTGTATACATAAATAAAGGTTCCGTATAATAAACGCACGATATCGTTCTCGATACCAGAGAAGTCATATGACTACGCGTTTTAACACATTCATGAGGGCATCATTTATTTGAGTAATGGAATGAAATGCATTCAAACAACAGATTCAAGACAACTTGTACAATTTTCGTGGACCGCTGATTTATTTGTTTCTTTAGGGTTTAACGTCGTACCTAAGGGTATTTCACTTATGTGACGACGGATTGTACACTTCACACCGTAACTGGCCTTAATACGGCGGAAAACCGAGAGAAAACCTCGTAAAACCCACCCGGGGTCGAGAGGTGGACTTGATCTTGTGAACGGTACATCGAAGCAGGTTGAGTTAAATAAGCGCTCACGCTCCCACTAACACACGGCGCGGACCGCCCCCCTCCCCCTCCCCCTCTGTGATGACATTATTGATTTTAGTTAGCCTACATGACGAATATAGAGCTGTAGATAAACAGACTCGATCGAGATGGAGAACATAGAGACTCCGGATGGCGAGATACTGCTTATGAAGGCAAATAACCAATTATAGACAAACTACATACCATGTTTACCTATTCAATAATGACCTAAAAACTTTTTTTAACCATGTTCGTGGAAAACAAAATATAATCTTACTATTTTGAGAACCCATCAGTTTTGCCGAATCCTCCATGGGCGTCAGGTTCGTCGGTTTTATATTCCCCCCAGCGCTTCCGCCCTCGCCTATCTGCTCCTCTAAAAAATATCACAAGAGAAACCAAAAACAGAAAATATAAGCAAAGAAAACAATGACAGACGGTTTTTGATAAGGAAACGACAGTAGTTTCCGATAGAAAGTGCCAAGTGTTTTTTGTAGAAACTGTGTCTTGTGCTTTCCAAACAAAGTTTAAAAAATTGGTCTATAAATTGACATCCATCTTTTTCTCATCATGCATCTGTTATGAACTTAATAGCAAGCTGTAACGACCATCCCAAGAGGCTGATGCGCATGTGATTTTGTTACAGGACTTCCGCTACGAACTACATTTTACTTACCTACTGAGTCCTGACTGAGTTACTGAATCCGACTCTGTCTGAGTTACTGAACCAGACTGAGTCACTGAATCCAACTACTGAGTTACTGAATCCAACTGAGTTAGTGAATCCGACTGAGTTACTGAATCCGACTGAGTTACTAAATCCGACTGAGTTACTGAATCCGATTGAGTTACTGAATTGGACTGAGTTACTCCAATTCGTGCTATTGCTTTACATCCGGATTTGAAGTAGACTCAAATGTCCAAATAAGTAGACCTATACTAGCTTAATATGAGTTGAATATCCCAATCGAATAAATTCTGTGTCCTTTTATAAGAAAACATGTTTCAAATGTGAAAGTTACAGGAAGTTCTACTAAAATTTAAAGTATACAGTCAAGGTGAAAGAGAAAAAAATGGCAGGTTAACTTTGCCTGAACCGTATTTACGCATTTTTCGTTGTCTTGCTGATTATATTGAGCCCAAAATGAACCAATTTTGTTATCGCTTGGATTAAAAGTAAGGTGTTCAAATTATATTTTGGTGTAAGAAATAATTCGGAATAGTTTAAATTTGAGCCTATAATTTAGTGTCCGCTTTAGCATGTCCAAGTGGCAACACTTTAATAGCCTATTTCTGGCACTTCCGTTTAAAGCGGACCCTACATTTTCCAGAACGATTCATGTTAGAAACTTCGAATTCGCCTTAATGTTTGTAAAAATTGTTTGTATAAGTTGTATTTTACATTTTTATAGACAAAAAATTCCACTGTGATACACTAATCTATTGAGTCTTATTATTATTGCACTTTGAGAAATAAAACAGGTCTATTTTCTTCTGTTGACGTTTACTCATTTTGCAATATTTTTTATAATATTATTTGGAATTTCACCACATTCACACATATATAATCCTGAGTATTCAACCTTTAAAAACTATATAGATATATCTATTCATTGTTCAGATTTGAACCCTTCTGAATAGGCTAAATACAACAGGTGTTCTGAAAATCGACCAAGGGGCCCAGCAAGACCTTAACAAGGCTAATGGGCGATTTCAAGTCTCGTTTAGCGTATTAAAATAGGTCAGGAAGTTTAATATATCAGTTATACAGTTTATATCCCCCCCCCCCCCCCCCCCCCCATTTTTATTGATGGGATATAAAAATATATAACTGCTTGGAAAAAGGTGTACGTCGCTCTACAGAACCGTGCAAAGGATGCCAACATTATGGTAATTACAATTTGTGGCATCAAATAATTACTGCTTGGCTTCAGATAATAAAATGATGGCCCCAGCTTTTATGGCACTAGGAATTGTTTCATAATCCATGAAAGTATATCTAATTGCAAGTCGAAACGACAACGTAGTTTCCTATTTTACACTTGGAGAACGGCAATATTACAAAATGTTTCCGAAATATCTTTGGAAACTATGGAGACTTTTAAAAGTATGTTTTCCATTCGAATGCTAAGAACACAAACCCACAAAATATCCGGCAGATCTAAGACATACTACGCCGACAGCTTTAGTCAGAATTTAAACCCTGTCACCCTAAATATCCGGTGAGAGTTGAACTTACCCCGAATCTCGCAAGAACGGAAGAGTAACAGATTGAGGGCAGTAGCCCCCTATCGGGCCCGGCAGGCGCAGCATCGGGTAAGTTCACCCCTGCCCTCGCCCTTCAGGAGGTGCGATGCAAAGAGGGTTTCATTTAGCAAAACCTCAAGAAAAACGGCTTCATGGCAGCCGAAGGATAAAAACGTCACAAACGTTGAACCAGGCGTTGCCAACGACACGTTCACACGCATTGACACGTCTACAAAATGAACTAACAATAGGAAATCAAACCTCCATCAAAATGACGTAACGTGATAAGATTTATCATCTGATCACTCCTCATCCCACCATTGGTTGGTTGCTGAAGCTGTATTAAATATAAACCATTGTCGTACGACGTCGCGTCACAATTAAGTTTCTTTGTGGCGTCAGTATGTTATTGCTGGGTAATCCATTTTGAAGCCATCAAGCTCCATCCAGATTTTCGTCTCATGCTGCAACTTTTAGATAAACCAGTGCATATTTGTTTTCGAAGGAAGTCACCTGGTAGATCTATATCCTTAGTCTTAGTTCCAGCCACTTAAAGTGTGCTAGTCTGTAAAAGGCGGATCAATATTAAACGTGAAAATTTTTCCAATTAGGAATAATTAAATATGTCAATGGCTTTAAATAGAATGGCATAGATGTACAGCTGTACGACATCATACTGAGATTACATTATACAGTCCAGGCGTATCTGCATGTAGGGGGCCTACAGTTGTATTTTGCCGAACGCTGATCAATGAATTACGAAAATATGGAGCGAATATCACTACAAAGCCTGGTCTTGTTTTATTACTACGACGTCTATATTCTATATCGCAAGGATACAAACGACGACAGTTTTAATCAGAGTAATAGAGCGTCAGCCAAATGATATCTGTTTCTTATCTCCACGTGTGGGATATAGCTTTCCCACTGTACGCTTGGTCATTTTCTGTTCATTGATACTGTAGCGGAATTGGCACCCGGGAGAAACCACAACTTAACCGTTAATAAGATCAAGTTAATACATATGCACAGGATCATTGAAGTTAGCCTGATTCTTACTTCAACCTGCGCGACCTCCCGTAATACAGATCAAACACTGGAAGTATCCTATGGTAGCGTGGAACT
>JARFOD010009553.1:0-11453 GCA_031763545.1 Mopalia muscosa
CAATCGTGTCGAGTCCTTTGATTAAAGTGTTTGAAGACTTTTTGTGTAGAATTAGGTATATGATGTGCTCTCATAAGCAGACACCCCACGCTAATCCGTATATAGTGAATTTTGTACCAACATTTATAAACGTTGAATGTTTATTTTTCCAGTTACCTTTTCAGCATGCAATTTAATCTGTGGATTGAAACATTACATTGAAGCCACTCACGTTGTCCAAGAGTCCACTGGAGTGAACACTTGTCAATGCCAAGAGCTCTGAGACATACATAGATATTTCAATGCATTTGTATGGTTTGCTACTATAAACAATTATTTCATATAATTATATTTAACACTAAACACTTTGCATCTATGTAAAACGTCAAGGTAACCCCAATTTTATCGAAAAATATGTCAACTGACAAAAAATAGAGTAAACCTCTGAATGCGTATTATAATATACTGAAGAGAGGGCCTACCTCAGCACCATTTCACTTACGTCTGTGTCAGAGGAACATGCATACCCAGTTAGGTTTAGAACCCATCAGCGCGATAGGTCAATGGTTATAGATCCTTCATGCATCCCTTTGTTCTATGCTGAGTTGCTGACACATATAGGGCCAGTGATTTTCCACGATTGCGGAAAACGGACGGATTTCGCGGAATCACGCATCTGAAACAGACTTCACATCTTGAAACGGAAAATTTTATTTTTCTTAAAAAATTTAAACTTTACCTGTAAAAATTGTATTTGAATAACTGTGATCGTCTTTTGAGAATTTTTGCTTTTGTTTCACTTTCCAAACCTAATAGGCCCTATTGTTTATTATAATAGGCCCTAAAAAGTATCCCAGATATAACATAAATAGAAACGTCACGATAAAAACATGTCTCAGAATCTCATGTTCGGGTGTAATCTGTCAAATGACGTTTGTAGAACTATAATAAGTCAATGATTCTATCAATGCAACCACATGGAATAAAATGCGCTCTCGTTCGTACTACGTTATCATTTCGTGAGCTGCACAGTGAATGACATTTGACCGCTTTTACCGATGACCCCGTAAAGATCATTGGATTTTACTTGGCTGACGCAAGGATCTCTGTGATTCGATATTTTAATTGGGTCAACGCTTTCAGCAACCAATGAGGATTCTGCTTACTGAATAAACCATATCATCAAGCATGGCGACGAATACAAAAAGATCGTGGCTGTCATCCGTCTCTCAACTGACAGCTGTAGAGCGTGCGAAGCAATTTAAAGTCGATCTATATAATGACGGTAATGTTTTATTTTGTAAATGCCGCCACCACAATGTCGATTTTCTTCGCATTGACACACTAAAAGATCATATTAAGTCAAAAAAGCATTGAATTAATAAAGAAAGATTGTGGAGTGGAGAGCACGGAAAATTAAAACAGTTAACTCTCCCAACCCTCTCCAAATCTAAAGACCTTAGAGAAAATTTTATTCTTGACTTTGTAAAGATATGTACAGTGTATTTACATTGAAACAGAATTCCTAATATCTGAAACAGAAAAAAACGGAATTCCTAAAATCTATAATGGAAAAAAACGGAATTCCCAAAATCTTAAACGGAATTTGTCATTTTTTGAAACGGAAAATCACTGGGCCTACACATATGAAATGATTGCCACAATTTCACAGTCAGTCTGGTTTGAAGCATTTTGACATTTGTCATGTGAAGATTCAGACAGACCAGAGGTTAAACTTTAGCCCTCTGGTTCCTTCAGTAGGGGACACTGACAAATTATAGTTTAACAAAAAGTGTCGAAATAGATTTATTCTACTCTCTGTTTTTTACAGGCCCTTGGAATCATTGAAGAAGTTGGCACCCACCTTCGATTGAAGTTATCATCTAAGAGAAGTACAGATTTTACTGAGGACGGGGAGTAAGCATTAGGACATTGAACATAAAAAGTGTTTTTTATACATGTACAATACAATCAAGGCTACCTATAGCTCATTGGGATCATTACTTCAGCAACAACAAAAGAAGTTTTTTTTAGTGTACACCATAAAGCATGATATACCACACACTTCATATATAATTATGTTTTTGTACAATTATTTTTTTTTTTTTTCAGTGTCAGTTTATATTTAGTGCTCTCTTTTCATATTTAAATTAAATGTATATTACGTTTAACAATATTTTAAATTTTTTTACCAATTTTTTCTATATTTCAGTATGGCCCAAATGAGAAGAGCTCAAAATCTTTGATGTATAAAATTTGATTTGCTATAGTAGTCATTCTCTGCAAATTAGACTGAACATTTGTCAAATATCCACATTATTAGACACTCCCAATTAGAAGACTTTCTCTGCATAGTCATGCTGTCTTACCCTAGCTCTGAAGGTGCATTACTTTTCTATCAGTAAAACGCTACACATTTGGTGATTGTGTTAGTGTGTCTATGTACTGTTGATTTATAATGTTGCCATCTGGGGGAAATTCCCTGGGTGCAGAAGTTTTAAGGATGTTTGAAATTCAGCTTCTGTAGAAACATTTTTTATTTTTGTCTTCATTGCAGCTGAGATTTTATAACTCAATTACCATATATCATTGGAGTCTTCCTCACAATTACTTTTTTGTTTTTATCTGATTACCCAAAGAAACACACCTATAGCTTTCTAAATCTTCCATTATATACCTTAGAAAATTTACTACAAGCTTGTTTATAGGAAAGGCCTACAGGTATTATCTAGATAAATGATTTTGGTATTTTTTTTTTTACTTTTCATTTTTTGTGGTTTAATATTAGTTTAGTTTAGTTATCTGTTATATAAGTAAGCTTGCAGATTTAAAATATCTATATATAAAAACACAGGTAGTTGATTTTTAAAAAGTTTTGTTAGATTTGTCTACAGAACCAGTCACAGTGTCACCACCTTGTTATAGCTGATGCTTGTCCATGTAATAACTACGCAATGAAGCCATTTTCAGTTTTTCACTGACCAGATTTAAATGTAATACCTTCCAAAATATTGGCATATATTGACTCCATTTTTAAACCTTAATCTCTTCATTTATTTTGATAATGACTCCCGACCAAACGGTCCAAACAATGAGTTTTCAACATGAAAGTTTTCTTTTTGTCCATGTTGTTGTATCAATTTTACTGTGTAACTGTATGATCCTGTCGAATACGCAATACAAATATTTAACAAACTAAAGAATTTTTCAGGGATATAATTTAAGTTTTATGTGTACACTCAATTTTGGTATTGTTTTCCGAAGAAGAAAAATCAGTTTTAAAAATCATTGTTGTTGGAAATAAATAATCTACTTTCCTTAAACTCAATAGAGTTCCAATTATAACTCAAGTTTGACCTATTTTGAGTGAAATAGACTTCTTTCTCTTCGTCTATTATGTTAAAATTCAGTATTTGTATATTTTCATTCCATTTACATGTATATTCATCTCCAAGCTTGAATTCTGTTGAAGAGGAAAATCAGCATTATTCAGAGAGAAAGGGATCCCATGGACCTGTTTTTTTTTAGAGAATCCCCAAACTATTTTACCTACCCTTACCCTAAATATTAATTTGAAAACATACTGCTCAACTGCTTGAGGTAATTTGAGAAACAATGTAAGCCTTAAAGCATCCTGCTATAAATGTCTACAATAAACATCCCCACAATATTTTTTCTAATAAAACCAGATAACCGTATCATACTATTTGTAACAGACATCAAGTTTCATCTGTCAACATGACTATTTTCTATGACTAGATTATTTTGTTCATAGCTAAATTCCCTCCAAGTGATCTTTTGTTGAAAACTATACAGAACCTTGTGTGTGTGTAGATAGTCTAATTTTGATACCACTTGTAACACCAGTTATGAAATTTTACCGTAATTATAGGAGACAATAAATTGAGGATATTGCACTGAATGAAGATTGAATACCAAAAATAATACTTTTCCATTCATACAAGCAATGTTATTGTATTCAAACTTCACTGTAAGATATTCTTTTCATTATAAACAATTTTTTTCTCTAAATTACCTATGCCAAGTGACATACAGCATCACAATGTGGAATGAAAGCAATGGGCAAAGCATAAGAAAAAAATTGTAAAAACAACAATGTTATTAAATATAGGTGATATGTCACTTTTATGAATGAAGGAAATACTGTTCTTTGGCCCACATATAAACTTAATAAAAGGTTCTTTATAAATAAGATAGCCCTTAAAAACGTAACTGTAATGTGCATTTGAAAATATTGGCACAACTATGAAAAATTGTGTGGGCTTCTATGTCACAAGCTTGGGATCATACCCAGGAGGAAATGTACAAACAAATATTTCCTTATACATGTTTAGTAGTAATATATGTAAAATACTTGTTCCCTGGCAGGTGTTTATTTAAATGATTGACACTATTATTATTTGTAACTAATAGCACTTCTGCAGCATCAACATTTATATTGTTATGGTGGTACCTCCAATTATATAGTCATCTTTAATTTAAAATATTTTACCTTTTTATAGATTACATAGTAATACACACTGACGTTACATAGCAAATTGTTGTTTGAAAATTGTTTTGTGAGTCTATTTGTTATTGTTACTTGTGAGAATTTAGTTCAGGGTTTTAGAAAAATAAATAAGATTATTATATAGAATTTCTCTTCACAATGAAGGAATATATTTTGCCACCCATACCTATTCTGCTTGGCCACATGAAAAGCTTTTTCACACTAAATACAGTCAACAGTAAAGCAACATATTTTATCATGTACCATTTACACCTATATAACAGTATGTGATTGGGTTTTCAATCCTAGTGCGGTACCAGTTGCTTCCATCTCCTTTGTTTTCTATTAGAATATTTACTGATTTGAATTTTGTTTTGTCATTGGTTGTATAAAGGAATTTGGACTATATAGCTATGTATTGAAAACACAGGGTGAGTTCATACACAGCTGTTCAATCAGCTAACCTATTTCTTATACACCCAATTACTCTAGGAGGCAAAAATTAAAACAGAAAACCTAACCGTGATAAACATTTCTTAGATTTAGTTCAGTACCCCACCTCTATCATATTATTAAGTTGCAGGACACTATATAAATGGTTGCTTCCTCAGTGTGTTATTCATCAGTAAATACTACGCAAAAAACCCTAAATCTTTGTTCACTTCTCATATATGGTTAGAGTTGTAGTTTGAAGATTCAGTCATAGAAATGAACAGGTGTAAAATAACTTAAGTGATTATCATATTCCATTAACAACTGGAAACTATAATCAAAGCCAGCTCTTTGTTAAATGTTCAAGACAGATCTAGTAGCCAATCGAATGGCTTGTATCAAATTTAAGATATAGGTAAATGACATTGTGGGTCTGTCTTGTGAGCCCAGAGCACAGATGCACCTCAGGCACTTGGAAAATGTCAACCCTGTGATTTAGGGTTTGTTTTTACTATAATCACTATGCACATAGTATAACAAGGGGGGACAACTTCATTTATGCGAAAACCTGACACCTCTGAGTTCAGTTGACTATCAAACCATTAAACAATACATGATGGATTTGATTATTATTTGATGTTGCAATGTGTGGGATTACTGCATCGACAAAGTTGTTTCTCCTACTACTTGAATAGTGAGTAGTAATAAACACTTTCATTTCATAATGGTCACAGTAAGACTGACTGGTTCCAAGTACTTTTGGAATTCATCGGTGCTCTGGGTATTGAAGCATGTTTTAGCAATGCAAGGTAATCCAATCAAATTAAATGTTTGTTTTTTTACATTAAGTTTTTACGTTCATAATTCATATCTTAATAGCCATCACAATTTTCAAATAATTTCCCGTATCTTTTTGTATTGAAAAATCTTACTGTTGTAATGTTATCGCTCAATATATAATTCAAGTGATTACAAGCTGGTACGTGGCTAAAAAAAAATACAAACCGTGTAAGGTTTGGCTATGGCTGCATTGTAACCAGACAAATGTTATATATTTCTTGTATATATTTTGTTGTTCAGGTATTCTAGGAAAACAAATCAACATATATTCTTATTCATAATATCTCTATTTTATCAACCTGTTATATTTTGTGTGCTGATGGTTAAAGGAACTATTACTAATGCCACATCTGTTGTTTTTTCTCTCTTGGACCTGAGCAATGTTATGACAACACCGTAGACTTGCAGACCATTTCAATGAACACATGAGTTGAGCCTTGATGAAGTGTAAGCATTGACAAAACAACAAAAAGACAACAATGCAACTGAATAAAGTATATTGTTAAATGAGTTGAGCTATGAATAAAAGGTTATTATATTGTATACAACAATATCCTGTCAATGGATACTGTAGATACATTTCAGTAAACATGCTCAATACAGTATTGGCAGGATCTAGAGTAAATTTCTTAATCGTAAGTCTTTATTATACTGTTATATGATAAATCGTAGTTGCCTTATATAACTCAAAAAATAACTAATCATTCCTGAATAATAAGTACGGCTAAGTAACAATGGTAAAATATGTTGTCCTTGAGACCCGACAGCGTGAAATCTTTATTAAACAAAAAGCAAATCAAATTGGCCATCCAAAAACTTATTCTTGGGAGTTTGTGTTTGCTCTAAAACTGGTGCTGAGAGACCCACATATCAGAGAAATGTTAAGCTAGACTATAAAGCTGTTTTCAGCATCTATGTAGCTCCTATCATCTTCAATATAAAACAGTGTCTTTGGAATGGTCTGAGTGGTCCTGATATGATGTATTCAAAACGGATCAGGTACTCGTGATGTTGAGCAGGTCTGAGATTTTTACAAACAAAACCTATGTTAGCAAATGATGTAATGGTAACTTGCCAGTGATAACCCCACAAAGTAGCGTGAATTCCCTTGTACTGAAATGTATCTGTATACTGTGACTTTCTAGCCAGTTGTTTGTCATTTCTTGGGTATCTATCTGTATTGCTATGTTTCAGATATTCGTCCTAAGCCAGCTTCTTGTTAACATATTTAACTGCCACCAAATTGATATTGGGCTGGTTGTTTAAAGATGTAGGATCGATTGTGGATTTGAATGCAAATATCTTCAGTTGACAGCTCAGTGAAATTAACAGAAAATTTTAACACCATGACAACATGATATTCAACTATTGGTAAAATTGTAACATATTTGCGGCATGATTACTTTGTTGTAAAAATGGTTCCGACACTACTGAGCTAGTTGTGATATTTCAGCCAATGAAACTTTCAAGACACCGTAATTAACTAAAATTGTCTTTTCCCTGGTCATTATTTCAATATATGCTGGGCGTGTTTTAAAGCTTGTTGTGATATATAGGCAATAATTGGTTAAGAAAATTCAACATTGTCCAACTCCCGATGTTATCATTTCTAAACAACCAGTCCATATGTGAAGCTATAACAATGACATGTTTGTATCTCTGATGGTGCTTCAATCCTGCTGTGTATGTGAATACTCAGTAATTGGTCGCGGTGATAACAGCCACCATTTTGGAGTTCCCCTTTAAAGTCTGTTCTCGTTATATGATGTAATCTGGTTTGAACCTTTTCCTAATCAGAAGACGGAGATGAGTGTAATATGGACTTTTTAAATAAACAATTTCATGTTCTGCATACAGTGTTTGGCCTTGTAATTAAATAGTGATTCTATCCTTTAAGATGCTCACACCAGCTTCATGTTTATGGGCACACGTTGCCTATTTTCCGGAGAGAAGCAAAACCAAGGTCAGCCACACCATGTTTTTTTTTTAAGGGTACCCCTTGGTCGATCGAAAGGTCTTTCGGGAGAACAATTATTCACTATAAAACAAATTCATATCCGATATTATTTTATTCAGGTAATGGTATAGAATTTGTAAGAAAATGTAGCAGGGCCTCAGCTGTAGAATTTTGGCTAGAGGGACCAGTTTGGGAATATAAATATATGTCACATAAATGTGGCTTTGTCCTGGAATACCAGCAAAGACGAAGCCTCGGAAGCTATTAGGGTAAGGAAAGCCATTGTCTATCTGATCTTGATGTCTGTTGACCTCCGGTAGCTGCGGCAACGGTAAACATGTCGGGACATCCTTCGACACTTCCGTACCGGTACAGTTATTTAAGGTACGGAAATGGCCGAGAATATTGAGACATGAACCGTGAAGTGTGTGCCCCGTCATGTTTCAGTATAAGACAACATGAGGGATGGACAAGTCGTTGTCCCCAGGCTTAAGATACCTAAGGTTTAAGAGCTTAGCTTTCATTTTGCACCTATAAACATTTCCAAGAGTTCACTATAACGAATAGAAGAAAAACAAATGTAACGGACAAGAAAAGAGCAACAAAGGCAAACACTTGAAATTAGGTAGTAATTCAGTAATACTTTGTTCTGTAATTCATAGATACAAGATATGGACAAATAACAATGTATTTTTCTTACACGAATAACATGTAATACAAATTTAATGATAGTGACTGAAATAAGTCGTCCTAATTGGCTGGTTTGGTCGTGTGCAGTTTATAAATGGCTACTGTAATTATGTTTTCGACTTATGACACTTTTAGACCTTATTCCTATAGGAGTATATGGCCCGTGATAGTTTATTACCCCGATCATGCATTACACTGGGGTCCATTTTAATCATCCGACCACCCTAATACACGTGGATGTGGGTAGGCCAGCTCCTAGCTTAAACCAGTAGGTCCTTCACGACGAATCACGAGTTGTACACTTAATTATGAGTTTGTTTTATTTGGGAGGAACCGACAAGGTTTCCATATCCCTTTACAAGATCACAATCAAAAAATGGGTTACGCAAGCCAGATGTATCCACGAAATTCTGTGGAATAGAATGTAACGCATCTGAAATTTAGCGGCTATGCTGCTCAGTGCTCATGTATTGGATGTTGGACACAAAATGAATTCCTAATATTATAAGCTTCTGTCTTTAGGTGTTTGTATAGTTTGGCCTTTTCATGTGGATGATTCGATGTTCTTTTAATGGGCATGAGTTCAATACGTGTTTATAATGGGTTGACACCCGAGTAATATATGTTCAGGGGATGTCTTCAGAAATCCATTTGTGCTCAAATGATGGTTGGCTCAAAGATGAGGGGAATTTTTGTTTTCCCAGCATGATTCAGACACTGGCAGTTATACCGTTTAATCTTTTTACAAATCTTCGAAATTCAGAATACACAAAGAATAAATAATATCGGTCGTCCTTAATGCAGGTAATATGGACGCCATTAGCACAATGAATAGGGCTAATTCCTCCGTCTTAGCCCTTAGCCTTTCTCAACCCATGGTGAAGGTTGGAAATTGATCAGCCGCTATGGCCGTCTCTCAAAACATTTATCAGATTTTTTTTTGGATAGAAAAAATCACAATAATCAAACTCCTTCTTTTTTCTCTGATGTGTAAATAAAGTTTTATTTGAGTTTCTCACCCGAGTTGACACGTGCTAGTAGGTGAAATACTAAACAATAGTTTCAGTGTATCTAGAAAAAATCAAAGAAAAATCAGAAAAAGTTTTTTTGATGCCATAGCGGCCTATCGATTTTCAACTTCCACCATGGGTTTAGATAGGCGGGACGTAGGATTAAGACGGAGGAATTGTGCTATACATTGGGCTAGTATGACCAGCGGTCGACCAATACACGTACCTCGGCTTTATCGATTGGTAAGATCCCGATCGGGAGAGATATAGATTCAGGGTTCTGTATATCTGATCGTCTATCATATCATGTAGCCTTATCTAGGAGAGATAGAGTCCTTTCGGGAGACGAGAGGTTCTAACAGCAAGACATTGAACCTCTTACCGGGTTAGGAGACAATATGACATGTAGACTTTTTTTACACAACGCTGCCGTAGCAAACGGCACACTTTGATTTTAATAAATATTAAACATTTGAGATTAAACACGAAATAGGAGATTTGACAACCATGACTACCTCCGTCAAAATGTGTAATGGAAACACTATATAGTTTGATTCGGCCGGGTTTAACGTCATACCCAATGGTATTTCACCTATATTACGAGGACTCGTCCACTTTACACTGTTCCTTGCCGACTGATAAAAATGTTAAAGCGACTAATGGCCCTTCGTGGAACTGTTCCTCAGTAAATAACAGTTGGCATAAATATATGGTAGGCTCTATGTTGATGGGATGAATTTTATAATAATAGCTAACCGTCGAGATAAATAGATCAGTATACCATATGGTACACACGAGAAAGGGCGTGGATTGGCACAGTCTGAGTTAACTCAATAACCAATACGTTTATATCTCCGCCAAGGCAAGTCTGATTTCACCACAAAGTTACTGAGCTTCACTTCGTCAGACTAGCGTTAGGCCTACCTTTATGCACTATAGAATATTGTATATATGCCATATCCGTATTTAAACTAGTTTTTGCCAACACGTGTAATGCTTATACCGCCGACACTGTAAAAGTATGGAATCGGTTGAACCATTGGCCGCTGCGCGCATCATTTGTGGTGGTCACATTTTCATAAGTATATACTGGAGAAGTTATAACCACAGATAAGATTCCAGCTTACACGTTTCGCGTGAATATATATAACGTCAAATTGCCAGTTGTCCAATTAATGTTTCGGGTTGATTGAAGCAGACGACAACTTCGACAAGTCAAGCAAGCACCAAGGGAAAAAGGCTTAGGCCTATATATACAAAGTGCATCCAAAACCGCTACAGAAAAGATACCGCAAGAAGATTTAGCCGAAAACAGACCAACTGGACGCATACCAAATCACAGGTAAATTATTTATGTGGACCCTCTCCCGGCTCTCGTGAGTCAGGATTAATTTCACAACATCAAAAAAGTATACTGGCCTCTTGGACTATTACCTCACGTTCTACCGGGATCGTCGGTTAAAACGCAAAAATGATTAGGCCTATGATCAGATTAACTCCTATTAATTGTTTTTTTCACATTTTCTCTATTGTGTCGCCAATGCAGTCTTACGCTTTATTGACAACTATAGCCTATAGGGTACTCTCAGCGGTTAGTGCTAGGGACCCCCCCCCTCTTCTAGCGTAGAGTTCGAGTCTCCCAATAAAGCTCCGCTATGTAAAAATGAGCTACGGAATCTCGCAGTCACAAAGTGATTGTCTATCACGAGCGTCTCGCCACATATCAACAGAGTTGAAAAGTCTTCGCAGATTAGATTCAGTAACATAACAGCTGTACCTCGTGTATATTCAGGTACCACCGCGTATCTTTCAATGCTGTCTATACTACATTTAAGAGACAGCTGGTTCCATTTTCTGTTGGAGATTTCAGTCAGAAATAATACTTAGAAATTATAGCCTATGTGGACCTAAAGGTTCGTCATGGAGTTACTTGTTTTCATATATCAGTCTCTACTGCTTATTTTGCCTTCCCGACAGCCACACTCAAATAAGACGGCAGAAAGGGGAGGGAGGGGGGGGGGGGGGGGGGGGTATA
>JARFOD010009564.1:0-25160 GCA_031763545.1 Mopalia muscosa
CAGACAACTGACCCACAACTGTTTTATTGTTTAAGTTATTCTGATAATCTTCTCGTATACCTCTGAGACAGATATACGTTGGAAACACGCTCCACTATGCCATCTTAGAACTTACAGGGTAAGTGTGATATTGTTTGCATTGTAACTGACAAACATGTTCCCAATGTTATATGGAACCTAATTTTAGATCTGCATTTCATATGGATAATCAGATTTGATAATGCTGGGTTTACTTGGTTAGACACTGAAGGACGCAAAACCGGTACACAACAAGCCACAACAAGCCATATGCCAAAGGACATGAAGTGCTGTCACCTATTAGTCATTTACTGTCAGTTTTGTAATAAACTAACACAATACTATATAAGCTTGGACTTTATTTGTGATAACAGCAGCATAACAAATAAGCATAGTTCATTGAATGATTGCAGCATATCTACAGCAATACTTAAACTTTTTAATTTAACTTTGTTCCTAATTTCTTCATGTAAATTATTGCCGTAAAGGGAACAGCAATGTTTGGCTTTATTGTTTCTGTTGCATATGTGTATTCCTATATACATGTCTCTAGAAAGACGCGTTTTCTTACATTATTCACATTTATTATGTACACCTCTCAGTCCTGTGAATGTGCACTTTAGTTAATAAAATTGAATATCTACATTTAATCACGTGACACGAATTGGTAGGATCTGCGTGTAAAAGTCGATGCAGAGAAGAGTTCGTTAGCTTCTAGTTGCCCCCTTTCTCTTATCATAAGACGGTAGACCAGAATAACAACTTCTATCGATCCAACCATTTTTATGTAACCCTGGAACTCGACGCTATAGACGCGATCAGCACATATCCCCAGCAAAAGAGAGAGTTGTGAATATACAATTTAGCCTGCGACTCGATAAAGTGAGAGAAAGCGCCTTATAAGCCATTGCTAAAGCACCCTCTAGCTCTCTAAACGACTCTAGCAGCGTCTAGCTGGCCCCCACATACTCTACTCCGTTCACTGTCTTTACGGTTATTCAACCTCCTCCGATCTGCTTTTGACATTCACAAGTTTTCAGTACCGACATCTTCTCGCTCAACAATGAAATCAGGAATGGAAATGGCAGTTCAGTCAATAATTCCACCGAAGACAACTACACACGATAAAGAATCATCTCTACTTAATAGACAAACTCAAACAATGTTGAAGGAGTGAATACAAGGGTGGAAGAGAAAGCCAAGCACAGTGTCCGTTATTCCACAGACTCTTATATGACATCCGAACGACATCCACCTGTAGCTGTACAGTGATGAAGACTATCATAATATTTAGAACAGAGAGTGGTATGGCTTACCACAATATCGGCAGTTATAAAATAAACGTCGAACACTGAATATACTTAAGCTGTTATCCATTTAAACTTTCATGCATAGGAATAAGTGATAGGTATCATTTTCGGCTAGAATATACACTTTATGCTTGTTATATCACACTTTGTGCTTGGTATGACAACAGCTATAACGGAATACCATTTAATCCTGTTCAGTTATCCCGCCGGACGTACTGGCATACTGCATTACTGGAATAAATCATTTTAACTTTACCATGACTGAGATACATTTAACAGGAAACATTAAGCGAAATAAATTATTTGAGAATCGGTATATGATCTGTAAAATAGTCCTCCGCCCACCCTACGTCTATGTATATATCTACAATATGTTAAATAACAATGGCTTGTCCTTTATATACAGCATACAAGTAAGCACGTTATCTGAGTATTGCTAGAAAACACGTCATAAACAGAAATGAATAAGCTATACTTATTATATACAAATCCCCGCATTGCGCTTGTTGGTACGTGATTATTATATACAGGTTTTTCCCGCACCAGATTCATATACATCGTTGTGTGAATAGTTTGTAACTAAAGTGCCCTAAATACAATATATATACAGTAGCAATCTCATTCATCAGCTGGCAGACATACTGTATTAAGCATATCACTCTGGAGTATTTATCATTTATGGCGTCTTTCGTTTTGCATAGGTTTCTGCCCTGACTAAATAACAGACCTGGCCACTATCATCTCGTGTGTAGTTAGGCGTTTAATTTGATCCCTTGAAGAATATCAGAAGGATAGACATAATGTAACAGACGACATAGATAATGAAGAAAAGTCTGTCCGTTATGCAGGTAATAACCCTCCACTCGCGTAAATAACGTTCTTGTTCTTCACGTCTAACACGCTGTTCACGGACACGCTCTAACATTTGACGTATTGTCTTTAGTTCATCGAGAACAGCTGTCTTCGCCTCGTCGGTCCCGGGATTGAAATCACTGCATCTCCCGGTCTCCAACACTTCATGCACTGTGGACATTTTATCTGTATTATCCTTACCATTCGGTGTGTCTAAGAGGCGAATTTTTGCTATTTTCACCTCATGATTGTTAAATCTATTTTTGCCGTCGTTTAAGACTCGAAGGCTCCATTTTTTAGAACTCTCTTCGGTGACATCGATCAAATCTTTACGAAGGCGTAAGACTTTAGCCACGCCATCAATCATCATCTGCAAAGAAACATGTCCTCCATGAAAACACCTTTACAAAGGCAGAATTGCTTCCACCATTTTCTTATGTGAAGTCAAACTGTAATTTCAATTGGATTTTTTTTATTAAGTATTAGGTATTTAAGTAGATTCCCAAAACACACACTGCTAAAGACCAGTCATCATGTCAGTAACATCGTTACGGTGAACCCCTATTTACTGTCAATAAACATATGCATTTTCATAAAAAGGGAAAACATCTTTATAGGAAGAAAATACAATAGTTGAGATTCCAGTTTAAGTTTTCTCGTCAGTTACTTTAACCATTTGGAGTAAAATGCGTAAAGCGACAGGAATATTATCGGTTTATCAACGCTAATGACAGAGTGTTATGGCGGATGTTGAGAAGAAAATGTTGGAGGAATATTAATCTGCCTACTCACCACTCGTAGCCAGCGTGGTGCTCGATTCCTTCGAACTCCTCTGAAGAACATGTTGGCCCCAACACAAGCCAGGATTGTTGATACAGTTATCATGATCATATTCAGACAATAGTAGGCTCCTGCAAAACAGTCAACAATAACCAAGGGCTGTTATTTATGGTACATTGAAATAATCGCTGTTTCGTATAACAAGCGATTGCTAAAAACATCAAGCATAAGAATAAGTCTACATTAGTCTACAATATGCAGGAAAAAAGCAATGTCATATTTATGTTGATCGAATCGCACACTACTGACTGCATCTAACAAAACCGATTTCGAATGCCGTCAATTCCTGGAACAGTAAACGCACAATTCATGAGATACCAGGAGAAGTTATCTAGCCTTAGTTTTTCTGGTTGACTTGTAACTTAGTGTGACATCTTTCCTTCACCATTATCACATTCTAAGTGGTCTTATATGCAATGTGGAACAGGGTAAAGGTGGATCTATTCATTGGAGTTTAACGCCCCACTTATATTACGAGGATGTATTCACAGAGTAAAACGTACATTACCACACCCAAACACTAAATTATTTAGTTCTATTGGACAATTATTGTTCCTTTGGTGATATATATGCCCAGTGTGACCATAGGCTATACTGCCGTTACCCAAAGAACGACACAAACCTGGAACATGAAATATATATATAAACAGTTTGGTTAAAACCATTAGAGAAATTAAATATATCCCATGTCATGTGTTTGGTAATCCATACAACAAAGTTCTCGCTAGACACCAATTAAACTAATCAAGACCGTGTGGACAACTCAATAACTTTCGGTGTCCTTTGTCATTATCATATTTTCAAAAGAACTTTGTAAACTTTGTAAACGAATATGTCTTAAATAAAGTTAAATAAGTAAGTGCGAAACATAGTAAGAGAAAACGTCCAGTTTACCAAATGTAAACTGTCAGTTCATGGTTAAGTAGTAATGTGTTGATATAAGAATCACAATGAATCCAGTATAAACACCAATGCTTGTGCAGTATAATTAGAAAAAAAAAACCCGTTAAATCACGAGGCCAGTTTTTTCATTAAGCAAGTAGCATTTTTAAGTGTTTAAGCGCCGCCCAAGACTCTAATGGTACTAGTAACACATGAAAGGCGTTGATATTTAGATTTCCACTTCAGCGAACCAATCATATGCAGCCTTATACACAATCCCATAATCCTTTGAGCTCTTTTTATGAGTGACGTCAAATGGTGGCTCGATCTCCATTGTTTTTGCATGCCGATTAAGATTATGTGATGAAAGTTGGATACGACCTATGTTGATAATGGTGAGTATTCAAATGTATGTATAATGGATACATTTATAAACATGTAACTACACTGATTGAAGCCAAATAATACTGAAATTCTTAAAGATAATGTCCATGAATTGATTATAAAAGCGGGAAGGTGTGAAATTAAATCCCGATCTGTTGAACCTACATGTATATATCTGTCTAATTAACATGGAAATAAAGATCAGTTGTCACACATGCGTTATGATACAATTTATCAAGCTTTCTTGGCTGTCATAAACAGATAATAAACATAGGCAACATTTTCATTTGAAAAATTCCATAAAGTTGATAAAGGCCTTCAGCTATTAGGCTTTATGGTATCTGTCCTAAGTATTCCAGCAGCAAAATATAGGATGATAACGCCATTGATTCTTGTTAACGGCGATTATTTTTGTGAGTGATACAATGTTTAAAAATTATAATAAAGTACGGCTCTATTGAAGCACACGTATAACCAATGTAGGGATACCAGTTTCCAACACAATCAGTTCTTTGATAAATAGATACGTTTATCTATAGACAGTACAAGCTTTATTTTCAAACATTCGCGCATTTTCAAACATTTTATTGGTACGTGTTTTCAAATGACAACAATACTCATCGCCTCGCTCATGCGTACTACATGTGTATGACTGTCTCCATTGTGTAACATGCTAGTTCTTACCATCATTAGCATAATTCGCATCAAATTGTTCATGAACATTTTATTCTCTTATTAAATTGCTTAGAAATATGGCAGCCGAGCCCCCATGTTAAAAAAAAAAAGACGCAAAGGATCATGGGATTTTCGAAAAGGGTCTATACGTTTGTTTTCAATAGTGAAATAAAGCATCGTATGCAATGAACTATTGTAGTTGAAATCGAAGCCATCTCTGTCATTTTGCAACGACAAGGCGTTTATGACTCTTTATGGTGCATTATTCTTTCATCCTGCCCTGACTGTTTGCTTTAGTTTACAGACGAACACTTAGGAATTTCTACGATTATATGCTATCAACCGATTTAGAGCAATAGGGACATAGGGCTGGAAAAGACCATAGATCAGGATGTTCAGCTCGCATCTCCCGTACAGCAAACAATATTATTCCCTTCTGCCACATTTGGTAATTAAACGAAAAAAAAGTAATAGAACGAGACAGATACGATCTGTTTACTAGTGGCGGTATATTGCTTGAATTGATTTAAGATTATTAAGATATAGTTTATAGATGTGATCCTTCGGAACAAATTTCACATAATAAAAATCATTTTTATATTGATTGAATCCACATGCGTGTCTAAATACGCAACATTAAGAAAGATTCTGTCCACCAATACTAGGCTAAAATGCAGCGCAGAACACGAATGTATTAACAAAATGCTACATCTATTACTTTATGTACTTTTCTTTCCGGTTCTAAAGTATTAAGACAGTGGATAAAAGCTAAAAAGCATTAGCTAACAGCGAGCTATTTTCCACTTAGACCAATTAACGATCTTGGAAGACGATGAAGGTTGAATGGTAAAAGTGGAAGGGTTCCCTAGGATTCCGCAGATTTGTTTGACCATCTAATGGAGCCTATGTTGACTTGCCTCTGCGAGACGCAGTGTCTGATCAAACAGTTTTTTACCATACAAAACGGCTATTTTCCCTTTTATTATCCCTAGATCTGTTCAGCTTTTCATCGACAATCTTAATGGAAGCGATTTTAGTTGTAGCGGGAGATTAAGATTCAGACAAGACCTTACATTCCACCCAAGAAATGTTATAAATAGCAAGAGGCTTGCTCTTGTCTCAACAACGCCATGTTTCTAGTTTCCTGTTCTATCAATGAAACTCGACAAATCATCCTCGCCGCTAATAGCTCGTTTAGAACTTTGAATTAAAAAGACGGCTTTCTGCGTTAATGATCTATCATATCAGTCTATCATTATCGGATAATTTATAACTTCCCTTCCAGCTCTATTGGCAACCCCCTGCTAACACAAGCGAATTTAATACCTAAAAAAGTATAAATGTTTTATGTTTGAGAGGTGGATTGGGGCTGACAGAACGATAAGAGACACTGTTTTGGCTCACTCCCAAATGTCAGTATATATCCAGGAAAGGAAATGCCTCGTTAACCCGGATGAAGTAAAATGGAAGAATCCATCAAAAACGTAATTGAACGCTTGCTGGAAATAATTTTATTAAGCCCCCACTTGAAGTACGGTTTTAAAGCTTAAATCCGACAAATGTAAGTCAGTATGAGAAATTGTCCCTCAGGAAAGAATCAATTTCAGAATAAAACAGCAGCAATTCAGGGATTATAAGTGTAAGATTCACTGGAGCGATACGCCTATGGAAGCTCCTTACTGCCAAGTAGCAGCGCTAAAGGCGCTTGTAACAAGGCCTGTCCAAAAGGAACTGCTGTCACTCGACGGACTTCCTTAATCGATAGTTGTAACTGGTGTTTTCTAACCCGACGATGCTAAGGGTGCTCTATAATTCTCTATGTCACTCAAGTAAAGATCGGAAATGTATGTAGGCAGGCAATAGCTTCGAATCTCCTCAGTATTGCCTGTTATTTCAAGTTATTTCAACGGAACACGGGTGATGGGTCCTTGACATGATACGAGGCACTAATAGTCACAGACAACAGACTCAAATGCCTGGAGAGTCCTCGTAATACACTTCAGGTCTAATAAATCACTACCACTCTTCGTTGTAGTTAGAATTAAATTACAGCCAAATTTATTTTCTTACAGGATCTATGGCGCTATAGCGCATTGATAATGAGTAAGCAACACTTTTCCAAGTTAAATATCAATAGTAAATGGGGTACGTGTTTCTTTTTAAATTCGTTAAAAACCAGATATAAGACACATTTTTAAGTTGGCGTGTGCTGCGCAGAAATTGGAATGAATAACAAATTGACATGATACTCGATTCAATATTGATGTCCAATGTTATTAAGATGCTTCTCTGAAACCAGTAACGTAATATATGTTTAAACAAACAGTAAACTTGTCAGACGAAACACCACCTGACGAGTGATATTGATTAATAGCAGCATGAGTTATCTTCTCCTGTAATGTTTTCAATCAAATACATCGCAAAATCTACCAGTATAATATAATGTGTACATGTGATGGTTTTTAAATAAACTCTAATAACACGCCACCAAACCATTTATCAAAATATCAACTCATCTGCTTCTGGCAGCATGAAAACATTAATGTTTGCTCTTAAAGGCTAATGAAAGAGTGAAGAAGTTGTGTTTGTTTTATGTAATAAACTATCAGATTTTTGGTTACAGTTGGCTGGTTTCACTACACAAAGTGACTCGTTCAATTTCCGTTTCTAATGCTGGTTGGGGTTTCCCTTCACCCCAAAGAGCAATATCATGTTGATCTCAATTGGATTTACAATGTATTGCTTAATTAATTATCTATTTGATGATGAGCGGACATAATAATGTAATATACGGCTTTCTATTATTAATAACAACATGGTTCCATTCAGGTGCTTCAATTAACACACTTTTACGTAATGCAGAAGCGCTGTTGGCATGAGTTTATTTGCAATACAGATTGTTCAGGACTGGCTCTATGTATAATCACAAAAATTACTCGCCCACCGTTGACAATATTAACAGCATTTCATTATCATGGCAAAGTTTACGACTGACGTATAACTTTATCATTTTCCCCGATCCTGTTCGACAGTTTGCCGTCGCTCTAAACATTAATCATAGTTAATGTTTTCACAAGCCAGATAATAACTTTTTCCAATCATCTCTTGCCGTTCGTAATACGCTAATGTGTTCTTATAATCAACAAAATTACAAAAAGTCCTCCCGTTAACACAATTGTATAGCGATATACCAAGGAATATAAAGCTTTAAAACTTGTCAAAAACCATATTTGTTACGTAGATGAAATCTTCCATCCCTCCTCACAATAGTATTAAAACTGATAAAATTACATTTTTTAAACTATCAATCATAGCCAGGCCAACACTTTGCAATGTGTGATTAGTCTCTCAGTTCAGACAGTTTACAAATTACTTGTGTCGATGTTATGGCATCAACAACGGAGTGTACCAAATGACCAGTATCGTCTAATCGAATGAAATGGACGAAATTGCAACCGAATATCAAACTCCGTATAGTTATAAAATCTTTATATGACGGATTTGTGTTGCAAGATAGTTGGAGGAAACTTGAAGGGACCCACAGAGCGAAGATAAAAAAAAACTGATGGACTGTTTGGTGGTCAGCGGTCAAATGCACAGGGCAAGGTGCCACATCAAAACGTTAACATAGAAAAAAAAAAGTGTTTTAAGGGATAATTAAACGTAATATAATAAAGTATTTGTATAATAGTTTAAAATGATGTCTCGGTGCAAACATATGGGTCTATCGTGTCTCATTGAGCTTATCCTAAATTTCAGATGATACCATTTTAGCTGGCATGGTAAAATAGGTCACTGTGGTATCAATACCTATCCGTGGATGTGTCGTACATACCACCATGTATCCCATGAATGGGATTTTCTTCATTTTTTTAACGGACGGCAACATAAAAAAAAATTACTAGTATAATGATATCCATACACACATCCTGCTACAATTAGTAGTATGTGGAACATTTCTTTCCGATCTGACTGCAAACTGTTTTTTCGCTAACTATATTGGACTTTACACTGTTTAACCTTTTTTCTGGACGTTTGCGTGTGTTAAAACGAAAATGTCATACGCGTTTAACTGCCTTCGAAACGACCTACCAATAAATGTAAAATAATAATACAGAATTATTTTCAGCATATGTGAAATTCTGTTTCACATGCGTAAAAAAACGTATCTGCTGCACACATATGAAAAAGAATTTAACATTTTCTAAATAAACTTTTATTTACATATGTACAAAAGATTTCCACCAAAAAACTGTGAAACGATTTTTCTCCACCATTTCAGCCAGTGGATGCTACAAATGTCGCATGCACAGAATAGTAGCTGTATAGCCTTCAACAAAATGCTCTCCCGACGATCTAGTAGCTTCTACTACACTTAGAGCAGTGTCAACGACAGGACTGTATCGTTCATTGATGCATACTTCTGAACAGATTCTAGGTTTGGCAAAAATATATTGCCGTCCAATAGAGGCTGTAATTATTGACCTTGTACCTTTGTTTTCCATATGTACAAAAGAGTACCAATCAACTTGTTAGTATGCATAGATGAAAACGATTTCTGTATATGTCAAATCAATTTTAGTTTTCGTATGTCGAATTCTTTTTCACATATGGTGAACTGTTTTTCACATAAATTATATTCTTTAAAAAAAATAAATAATTTATTGCAAATTTGTGTGAAAGCGGCTTGCCATAAGTGACTAGCATAAACACACTGCTAATCTGTAATTAAATGGGGGATGGAAGAGGACCACAGCCAACACAAGATAACTGACGGATTGCCTTAACGATTGAAGTTTAAAGATGTTCTAAAGGCTGGTCCATTTTTATGGCGTTGAAGCTTTTCAACAATACCAATAAATATACAATTTGAAGCGTTTCACTTTTTTGTAAAATGAATGTTTTACATTGTAGGTAAAGGTGGCATGTGTAAGCATGGTAGGTCAGAGTAGAGGCATCAAAATTACCAGTATGTGTCGATCACGTTTCCAGTTCATACAAATTTTAGTCAAAGAGGAAAGTCCTTAGCTTGTATGGCAACAATATAACTTTTTTGGAAACCTCGATCATAGATATATGCCAATTTTAAATTCGAAATGTATCATGTGATATGTTTTCAAAGCACGGTATCGGGAGATGTCTCTGGTGGAGGATTGATCCAGGAAGGTTAAGGGACAAAGCCATCAAGTGAAGCCGTCATGAAGTAAAAAAAGCCAATAGATCAGAGCAACGCAATCAAGGACCGTTGATTAAACTTTAATACTTTATCGTCCCAAGTCAGCTCCTACGCTCTCCAGACATGCTCTTTACTTATTTAATAACCCAGGATAAACACCGCTCCAAGTCATATCCGACAAAAAAAAAAATCAATCCACTCACTGTGGCTTGAAACGTCAAATTCTGCATCACAAAGCAGGAGATGGGAAAAGAAGTTCAGGAAAATATTCTTTATACACGAGCTGCTCTGAAGCCCATCTCTTCAGAACAAAGCATGGAAAGACACACAACAGTATTTCTGTACAAAATGTAAAAACAATAAAATGTTTGACGTACATAATTAACCATTTAACATATACTACATCCTTTACCAATGGTATACCATCGTTTGCTCAGCCAAACAGAATCTAAACGCACTGATCATCAAAAATCAACAGAAAGTTAATAGAATCTACAGTTTGTTCTGCATGAAAGACTTGAAAAAATAATTTAAGTACTGTGAACCATATTCTAGATAATAATTTACCTATAAGTGGTATAGACGAAGCAGCTCTTGGTGTAGATTCGGCTAAAAGCAAAAGCAAGACGAAGAAAGCCACGAAAATGTTCATTCCTGGAAGAAAAAAAAAGGAATTATTACAAAAAGTAAATTAATTGTGTGAGATAATTCCTTGTAAATTCTATTTCCACCTTGATCTGTCAAATCTATTTTATAAAGGTGTCACGTCCAATACAAAAAGATTAAAACGCATTTGCGATTGAAAATCTGAGTGTATTTTTTCCAGCTTTAATTTACAGAAATAATCGACATCCTTTATGCGATATGATTTATGAGTTGAGATGAGAGTTTAATCTATAAAAAAAGTCAATTCTGTTCTTGAAACCTGTGAATTTATACGTGCCATATGGTTAAATAATTGATATAATGTATTAAAAAAATTAAATTTTAAAGACTTTTTTCACTAGTGGTATTTTATTTCGCTAAAAATTCCACGAATCCGGATATCGCATGCAAAATTTTATTAGATTAAGTAGTGTTTTAGAAATATCAGCACGAGAATATTTATTTAATTCATTTTTGGTAATGCCAAAGAATTAATATGTTAACTGACTGACATTTCAGGGGGTGAACACAAGGAATGTTCAGTGTGTCTTTTTTATGTGGACTAGGAGGGTGCTTTTTGAAAGTGACCAACTGTACCATATGCAACTGTTTTCAACATTGTGGGGGAAGCACTTTCTCAGTTTGAACAGATTCTTATTCAGAAAATTTGCAAATGGAGAACCGTTCGAGATTTGAACCCACGACCCTCAAAATGAGGCCCTAATAGCCAGTATTTTAGTTCTCTTTTGGCTAAACCAATAATAAATCAACCGTAATATTTTCAGCTGAGGATACGGTCCAGTGAATTCACAGAAATTGAAATATATTTCATCTGTAAACTAAATTTTTAAAAACAGACTGAAGCCTTGACGGGATTTGAAATATTGTTTATGCTATATATATGGAATAACACTTCTTTGTAGAATTACTCTTGTTTACAATCTAGCAATGATCTATTGGACAAAAAACGTAGATCAAAGGTGGAATCGTTAAATCAAATGATATCTTAATGGCATTTGATGGATTGTCATAACACCCCATTAGTTGATTCACTATAAATATATCATTAAGGGCTGTTTCAAAAGACACTTTGCGAACGCTATAATATCATTTATAAGGGATCATATATAATGTACATACATGGGATTGATAAAATCAATTTTCTATCTCCATCAACAATATTAGAAGTAAAATTGTTTAAACCATTTCATTACATTATTCAAACTAAAATTTGCCATCGATGTTAATGATTTAGGATGTCACATGATAAAATACTCAAAGAGATCTACCCCGACGGACGTCATGCATCAATAAGGGGATAAAGCACGGATAAAACAGCACTTAGGACCATTTGGCACAGCTAGTCCTGCTTGTACGAAGATGTAAAAAAAAAAAAAACGATTTAAAATCAGTATTAATCAATGAAAACAGAATTATAAGTAATGGGCTACGCAAGTAAACTAATTAATCGGTATGTGCAAAAGTTTGTGTGTACCAATAAAAAAATGAGTTAATCGCATTAGTCACATCACCCCCACAACTTAAATGCATATAGGTAAATCCAGTTACGGTTTAGGTGCATATTAAAATAGTCATACCAATGAGTGCAGTCCCGTACCGATCGAGGATTATTTCGTCACTAATTGCGCTGGCACTTCCCCTCGTGTGAGTGAAATAACCTTTAACCCAATCAAACAAACTAACCGATCCAATACGGAAAACTAATACTTGAAACTCTCATATTATTCTACATCAAAAGTAAAACAACTTTGAAAAAAATGTGCAAAAACAGAGATTTAAAAAAAAAAAATTATTAAAGCCAAAAGGGCCGTTATTTGGCACCCAAACAGCATAAAACTCGATGTGTTTCTTGTCATTCAAGCTGTATCTAAAATGTTCTATCCGTTGTACAGTAACGAAACAGCGGCGGAGAACTGAGATTTTCCACATTTTAGTCAGCCAAAGATTTAACAATACTACTTGAGCCTCAAATTGAAATTGTCATAACAACGCTGTATACAAACTCCATCCGCTTAAGCGGTTAGAAAACAAAAACTAAACTGGACAGACGAGGTCCATACAATGGGGATTAATGGATATAATTCGATGTAATTCCGAATCGAGAAATTACTTCCTATTGTACATATATGTAAGCATGTATGTAACTGTTACTAAAAAATGTTAAAATGCAATGTCAGTGACTGCACACTTATGACAGGGTACTTGATAGACATTATTATAAAATTCTCGGTGAAATAAATGTAATTAGGAAAGATATAAAGTATAATACCTAATTGAAGTTTAGCTGGTGATTCCGGAGGTACCCAAAAAATGACCAGAGTAAGCAGGGACAAGAGAGCACAGGGCAAAACCAGGATAAAACTGTAAAAAGCCACTTTCCGTTTCATACTTAGTGTATAAGTAAGATCGAGATAATAATCCGGACAACAATCATAATCAACACGGTTTCGGACGGCGCTGAATCGAAAGATATCCCATTCGTGGCTGGGCATATAGTCCGCCATTTGGAATTCTTCAGTTCCGTCAAAACGTAAATCCAACTTATTACCACTGTATGTCCAGGATCCAAACTTTAGAGTACACGTCTGTGAATCAAAGGGAAAGTACTTGATGTCAATTGAACATGTACTTTTGAGTATGGCCTGTGGCATCCACAGAGTCGTTCCATTATAGTCTAGAACCACAAGAGTTTCTCGTTGTTCCTTTAGGCGGGTGTCGGCACTGAAAGCAGTAAAATGAAGTGTTTATAATAAATGTTGTCATGAAAGGTCATTATTATAAGTTTCAATGCAGTTGAACAGAAATACGAACGGGCCTATGGGCCATATCTTGTATATTTAATTTTAGACCAATATACCTATTGATTTGCCAGATAGAGTCACCCCGATAAAGTTTGCCCATTTGCCAGTTAAAGCAGAGCCTTACTAATCCACTATGGCCGTTTGATGCCCTCTGGTACACTGTTTTATATACGCTGGTAGACAGCACCCAGAATTATGTACTATAAAAAGTGCTGTTTACAGCTTTTTATGTGACCACAGAGGACAATGGGGCATCAAAATATTCTTCTACAAATCAATCTAACAATGTTCAACTTTTGTTAATACAAATACATTGTCATTTTACTGTTCATTTGTTTTGCCGCATTATCTATTTTCATTCTCTGTAGCCCAATGGTATGCAGTATTGATCAAGCTTTATTACACGTTAGATGGCTTTAAATGGGTGGACACGGTACTTGAAACGTGATGGACCGCAATCAGGCCATGTAACTACCAAGTCAATTGAGCGAGAAAAACATGGCCGATTACTTCATTGAGTAATACATCAATGCCGAGACTGTTAGTTACGTATCACAAAAAAAAAATTGTTACAAGTTACAGCAATTCCTACTGCTTTGATTTTACCGAGTACAAGCTAGGCTAGTCATTATCGAAAAGTACAAACTTGTTAAAAACCGCTACATACACTGCCCCAATAACGCTATTAGACAAGTAGCCATTTTCGTCCTTCAAAACTTATAAGTAGCCTTTTTTAAAACGTTTTAAAATCGAGATAAGCCCATTGATTTTAATTTATGCTCCTATGCTCACTAGGTTCATTGGATTGTCCAAAGTTACTTCGGAATGGTACCGTCATAATTAGGTGGTTCTGTGCCTATAGTTAACGGCGTACTTCGGAGGTATTGCGGATTCACGAATGAACCATGTTTCCTTTTTCCATTGAAAAGCTAGATAGTACGATGTTCCCTTTAACACATGCACCTATCCTTACACGCTTGTCGTCACTAAACAAGGGTAGCTCTAGTTCCTGGAATTGCAGATCAAGTCAGATTTGAGGTCTCTAGTGAGCAGTAAAACAGAACTCCTACATTTATGTGTTAATCTGAGCGATTAGTTTTGCTTTTAAGAATCACTTTTCGTTTCCGAGACAAATTTCAAATTACAGCTTTTGCCGCTCCACTTTACATAGAATAAGCGTTGTTCTTACTTTATAGTTCTCACGCAGAACAATCCACCACTCTCTTGTAGATCAAATACCCTCCAATATGTATTTTAGTATAGTATTTTGACTTATTGTCACTTATATACCAGATTGGCTATTTCTTGCTTTGTGGTGTATATATTAAATAAATGAATAATGTACTATGTGAATTAAATTAATTTCACAAATGATATATAATCATTACTAAACAAAGTGCTGTATTTGGTTGTATGTTAACATTTCGGTCTGTGCGTTAGGCTGAAGGGGCACGTGACTTTTAAGTTTATTTTTGGGGGTTCATGCTTTATTTGAGTTACTTATCTTTTCCCAATTTAAAGAAAAATTAATGCTTTATACTTTTCTTCTCTTAAAGTTTGTTGATATATTTTTTAATTCTCTTCACCGATGGCCATTTAAACTTCATCTGTTACCTGAGTGACTTTATACTATATTCCGCTTGTTTCACGGGGCTATTAAGCAGTTCATTCCTTGGAGTTAAGCAGTTAATAGGACAGGCCTAAACCTTTATACATTGTACTTACAAATTATATAGCACAATGTCAGGGATCCATATTTTATTGGAGGGAACGCGGACATCTTGAATATTGTCATAGTGCTTCGGGTCCCACTTTAGTAACACATCCTTCCATTTCTGCGAACATAAAACAAACTACCTAAGCAAAGGGACGCACGTGAACAAGAAAAACGATTAGCAAAACCAACATAGCGAACTGCGACGTACAAAAAACTCGATCTGCCCCTTTTATCGAAAAATCACGTCTGCCTCAACGAATCGACTTTCCCACGTCGACCTGAAATTCGATCATTTATATAAACGCCTCGCACGCAACTTGATCTCACGACGTAAATGACAGCCAATAAAACAGTTTCAGGGAAAACCCTGTACTCTAGTTCAATGAGAAAAAAAAAACGCTTTTGGTGAAAGGGCTGAGATTGATAAAGAGCAGGGTCACAAAGCCAGACTCTCCTTGCCACCAAACCTATATGTTTATGAGTGAAGCTAGACTAAGGAAAAATAGAAATTTGAGTATGAAGCCGTAGGGTTTCCTATGAGACAAATATCTTCCAGGAGATCGAGCCAGTGTTCTTTGTAAGAGACAGACTCTCCGATATAAGGTTCAAGTGTTTAGATAATCAATTTATCAGAAAAAAATACTCGTTCTGTATAATATATTACCACATGACCCGTACAATAAATGCTTCTTATTACACAGATTGTTTGGGTAGTCATTATGACAGGGGAATACAAATGGAATTGTCCTATTGTAAGGGACATTCAGACATATTAAAGCCCCGAGATTGATTGTCATTCCATGTCATATCCAAGATGATTTCACTTAAATAAATAAAACAGCAAGTCCTGTTTTAGGCTAAACACGTATATTACATTACGAGTGGCCATGTTGATAAAACCCACTGTGTTGGAACATAAAGTCTGGTTTACTATTAATAGGCCAATGGATAATAGATAACATTCCCGTACAGAAAAAGATAATACTTTATTTGCTATATTTGTCTATAGTGTGTAAGACCTATTCATAATGTAGTCATCAAATGTAATTTGCCTTTGTTTGTTTGAGTGGGGTGTAAAATCATTCTCAGGTGTATTTCACTTATATGACGTTGAATTTCCCATCCACACGGTGGAAAACCGGGATGAAACCTAGTAAAAAAAAAAACAACCTGCGATTTGCTCGTCACACCTCATATGCCTTGGGTCGAAACGATGACACGGCCCTGTGAGTGGTACATCGCAGGAGAATCAGTAGCCTGATATGCCTACCACTGAACCAGGGCTCGGTGTTCAAACAATGTTGTCCAGCGCTAATTGATTTTTCTGAAAATAAAAGCCCCGGGGCTCGTTTCACAAATCATTCTTAGCTTACGTTCAACGTAACTGTCATGGCAACACTAACACTGGTCGCCATGGCAATTACACTTGCGTAAGCTAAGATCGCTTTGTGAAACGGGTCCCTGTTTACTTAACTTTGGGTCTTTCCTTACATTAAATTTGGGATACTTACAGCAGGAAACAACACACGTCTCTTTACAAGACCAGTAAAACGTTTGGGATGTAGCCAACGCACATCCAGCTACTTAACTATCAGGATAGGATGATTTCGTGTCATATCGACAAATTTGTTGAATTGTGGCGAACCAGGTGATCAAGTTGTGACTTATTGGAATCAGATTTCATGTTCACGGTATTCATGGATTAAAGATCAGGAAATTGACAGAAAGGTGAAAGCTTTGTACGTACTATGAAATACCTGTTCAAAGAAATCAAATTCGACAATGAAGGTCTAACTAAAAAAAATGAAATTGTTAACAAAATCCAAATACATGGCCCTCTCATTAGTGGGATACTCATAAATACAACGTTAAACAACATTCAATTAACGAGTCAGCCAGCCATCAAGATAAGTTGTAAATATAATAGATTTATGAACATGTATAAAGCAGATATTGTAACACATCTGTGAAATACTTTCATCCTTCAGGGTCCTTGTTCAAGATTGCGTCTCGATAATGGACTTGGCATGAAACCAAGAGCTCGTGAAAGTATATGTTCACGTGGAAAAGACCATGAGTTCCTGTTTTTAATTTATTTAACATGCAGAATGTTCCATAACAGATTTCCCTAATAGAACGAATTACGTCATAGCTATCGTCGCTGGCTCATAACTTTATATGGACAGACTTAAGATACACATTAACACGGGTTACTGTTGTTTCTAGTTTTTCATTAAAACTTTTTAGTGTGAAACATCTTTGATTGTCAAATATAAATTTTAAAAAATGGAATCGAAAACAAACAGATGCCAAAATATTTAGGAAAATTCATTCCTGTAAGGGAAAAAAGTAATCCTTTCATCAAAAAAGATCATTAGCGGAAATACTGAATAGTGAAGACTCCGTTTATCTTTGTAGGAAGTAACAATTGTAAGGTACAAGGTATTTTGTCCTTGAATTCCTGGTTATAGTCATTTACAGTTGGATATGCGGCTCCTGGCTCTTAGTACGACAACCCTGATATCACCACTCCCAGACATTACAACCCTGAAATCACCACCCCAGACACTACAACCCTGATACCACACACCCCTGACATTACAACCCTGATATCACCACCCCAGACACTTTAACCCTGATATCACCACTCCCGGACACTACAACCCTGAAATCACCACCCCAGACACTTTAACCCTGATGTCACCACTCCCAGACATTACAACCCTGATATCACACACCCCTGACATTACAACCCTGATATCACCACCCCAAGACACTACAACCCTAATATTACCACTCCCAGACACTACAACCCTGATATCACACACCCCTGACATTACAACCCTGATATCACCACCCCAAGACACTACAACCCTGATATCACCACTCCCAGACACTACAACCCTGAAATCACTACCCCAGACACAAACACCCTGATAATACCACCCTCAGACACTACAACCCTTACATCACCACCCCAGACACTTTAACCTTGATATGACCACTCCCTTGCACTAAAATCCTGATACCACCACCCCAGACAAAACAACCCTGATATCACAACCCACAGACACTTTAACCCTGATATCACCACCCAGACACTACAACCCTGATATCGCCACCCCCAGAACTTTAAACCCGATATCACCACCCACAGACATTATAACCCTGATATCACACACCCCTGACATTACAACCCTGATATCAACACCCCAAGACACTACAACCCTGATATCACCACTCCCAGACACTACAACCCTGAAATCACCACCCCAGACACTTTAACCCTGATATCACCACTCCTAGACACTACAACCCTGAAATCCCCACCCCAGACACAAACACCCTGATAATGCCACCCCAGGCACTACAACCCTGATATCACCACCCCGGGCACTTTAACCTTGATATGACCACTCCAAGGCACTAAAATCCTGATATCACCACCCCATACACAACAACCCTGATTTCACCACCCCCAGACACTTTAACCCCAATATCACCACCCAGACACTACAACCCTGATATCACCACCTCCAGACACTAAACCCGATATCACCACCCACAGACACTACAACCCTGATATCACCACCCAGGCACTACAACCCTGATATCACCACCCCCAGACACTTTAACCCTGATATCACCAGCCAGACACTACAACCCCGATATCACCACCCCCAGACACTTTAATCCTGATATCACCACCCAAATACTACAACCCTGATATCACCACCTCCAGACAGTACACCCCTGATAACCACTCTTAGACATACATACATACATACATAATTTAAGAATTTTGGCGGCTCCATTCAAATGAATGATGTGCGCCACAGCTATAAGGTTTGTCTCATAATTGAAAAAGGTTACATTGAGGTAAAATACTACAGTATAAGAGTATTAGAGAGGTAACTGGATGTGAGAACACAGATCACAGATACATAGTGACTAGATTTGACTGACAAATACAGTAAACACGTATTGACGACATATTAGAGACACATAGGTGGAGGAACAGGATGTACACATTAAGACACACAGACTATACAAACAATACATTAACATTATGACATCATAAATATGACAGTACATATGGAGTGTTCGAACAGTTACAAACATTAACCGACTATAAAAACACGGCTCTTTAACACTTACGACACTCAGATATATAAATAGCCACAAAATCGAAAATCTTACTGGTAGATATGTGCGCTTTAATGAATGAAGGGTGAGTTATACCCACAGAGTTAAGAGACCGATAAAAACGTATGCGTTGCTGATGATACAAATGGCAGTGGAATAAAAAAAATGTGATATGGTTTCCTCGACCAAACAATTCCACTCTCAGACAGTTTGATGACATATATTATTTTCGTTAGTTAAAGTTACATTCTCAAGTATACACCATTAAGACACCACCTAATTTCCACCGTCAGCTCTATTCTCACACCCTATTCCCACACCCGTTTAAAAATGTTTTAGATGTTTACATACAAAAATCAAGATAAAACCTCGCCTGTGAAATCTGTATAACACATGAAATACAAGTGTGTTTTGCGTTCAATCACCAACAGCAAGCAAAAAATAAATGAAGTCGAGACAATCCTTAAAAGAACGAATTACGACATACGATCGTCATATTTTATCATTAAAAATTAATAAATACTCTTTTAAAATGTTACCGAATTATTTTAAATTTATGATATGCAAGTACATAATTAAATATTTCACAACAATATGTCCAAACGAAATGAAAATATTATTTTGATTTATGTACAACTCTATTTGGTTGTCCCCTCCGCTCTGAAAATGAACGCGTCCTAATTGTATGTTTTCCGCCACGCTCTAGTGAAAGTTTCCATCGTGTTCCTCAGCGGTGAATTTTGTTAAATTTAGCAATTCTCTGACTCACGGTAAAAAAAAAAAACTGCCATTTTTTAGTATAATGAAAATATTATGCCTACTTTTGAGTTTGTTAACAGTTTAGAAAAAACCCAATTGTCATCAAACCAATATCATCTGCTAAATTCAATGTGAGATGTTTCACAGTAACTCTAATCGACTTGGATGGATAGCTCTATAGTTTGGGAGTCGAAACAGGAAATGCTCATCGTTTACGGCAATACTGATGTTAGGATAATGAATTAGTTTTACAATTTTACATTATTCATTCTTGACACTGTCTTTAAGAGTAAGGTTTTTTGGAACATCACAGCCTTGGTAGATAATATAAAATCAAGTCCCTATACGGTAGTGTTGTTGCCAAAATCGGGAGAATGTTTTTGTAGCATGTATGTCTGCACGATATAATTATAAAATCAGCTACAAAAGACACTTACATATTGGAACCAAACACTTATGGTCAGTACTTGGTCCTTCTCGTCCAGATTGATGACCTGTATGAGGCTGAGCGCAAAGCGTACGCCGATGTAGTCGGATGTGTTGGCTAATGGTCGACCTACTCTCCCATATTTGGCGTATCGATCTAAGAGGTCCTTAATCAGCACTTTCTCCCTGGAAACGGTCTCGTTGAAGCCTCTTCCTCCAAAGGAATCTACAAAGAACAGGGGAAGAACTTCAAAACAATGTAATTATTCAACACACAGCGTTTCTCAGTAAAAAAGAGACCATAAAACTGCGGTATGTGTGTCAGAGTTAATGAACCTCCGTATCTAAGACGCTGACCCAGGGCTAGATTAACCGGTACAATAAAGTCACTTATAACATGGTGCTGGCGCTCACGATACACTGAAACAGTAGTTTATACCAGTTTTCTCGTCAAACAATACAGTATATCCCATGGGTTGCATCGTAGATCAATGCAGTCAAAATCACAAGCCAGTCTTGTTGAATGAAAACACCTTGATAAGTGCAGTGATATTAGAAAACAATTCTCAACACTTTTCTAATATTAAAAGAGTACTAAACACAAACACAACATGCTCTGATAGAGATGTTTTCAGTAGAAAAATTAATATATAGTCGGAGACAATAATCGAATGATTCGTGACACAGAGCTGGAAACATGTGTTTCGTGCAATTATTTTTAAGACATACATACGTTTATGGTTTTACATACAACATGAGTTAATATTGTATACATCCAGGTATAAATAAAACATATTTAAATAACATGTGACAAGAAAAAAACAAGTACTTGTGAATTACATCAACACGTAACTTAGTTTATACAGGATATAGAAAAGTTGATCGACCATGTCCATTGCTTCGTACAAACAAAGACTGCATTTTAATCCCAGGCGATTGAGATAAAGTTTATGCTTAAGACGTCAACATAACAATACTTCTTGTTATCTTCACTTATTTAGGTGATAATGTGATCATGCAGTTTGCACGAGAGTTGGAAGTTGCATTTGGGTCTGGGCATAAATGAAGATATGTAATACATATTCTATTAAGTTTTAAGCATGTGTATTTTTGTTTAAAGACCCGACATGACAGACTTTATTAGGAATTTAACATATATAATTGATATTGAACCAGCAAGGAATTCAGGCTCGTCTTTGACCTGTAGTCGTCGGTACCATAATTGTTGTACAGCATCTAGAAAAAGAATTCAGATCAGGCTCGGAAGTACCTGTTCTTTTCCGGGCTACGACATACAGGCTCATTGATTACCTCGATTTCCCCCAAGATTTTCTCTTTAACAAAACAACAAAAACAAGTGTCGACAAGAGTACCTCTGAATACTAATGTGTAGTGAGCAGGCAATGAATTGGACGGTGCATGACTACAGTGATCACACACTGCCTTCGGCTACAGTGGATAGTTGCTTTTCATGGCATTGGACAGACCATCGCAACTAATGTCCCCTCGTCACATCAAAACTCGAGACAAAAGAAAAAAAAATGTGACAGGATAACCTCGCCCGATTAGAGCATCTAGACAAGTCGAAACTCCTATTTTCAAACAGCTTTTATATTCGACAGTTTTCGAATTTACTGTTGAGCCAAACAAAAACGGTGTTACAAATGAGGGTATCTTTACTCTATCGCCCAACGGTTCTAGCGTTTTTTTATCATCCCCTGCTTTCTTTTGTTTGCTAATGAGCATATGATGGAAACGAAGGCGAATTTTACACCCTCCATTTCAATGTTAGGCACGCACTGGCTTAACGCTTCTACCCTGGTGATGGAAGGGTATGCCATAGAATTAATTTCCGGCACAGCTCGCGTAACAAGATAGATTTGGTAGGGAAAGTTTCTGTAAATCACATGAAATCTTCACCATTGACAGGCCTGGTGTATAGAGTGAATATGCTCTTTGGAATTCTATCTAGTTTCATTCGGTGGCATTCGTCGACCCAGAGATCATGGATTGCGTTAAAATCAGTAGGAGTCTGAGGATTTGCCGCAGCAATCCAGCCAGTCAATAACATTGCCAAAGCCGAGTCTGATAAATTTCTACAGATTTTAGATAAAATCTAACTGAAACATATTGATGTTTCCGGGCGTATTTAAAATTCTTCGTTTAATACACCTTTTGTTTCCGCCGCTTGAAATCTGATGGAATACAACTGATCTTCTAGCAGAAGGCTTTATGGAACAATAAAGGTCATGGAATTTGTTCTGACAGAACACGAGTCTCCAAAACTATCCTTGATAGATTTAATGTCCGCATGTTCGACAGGCTCCATTTTCCAAAAAAAAAAAAAATCTAGATAGCTTTAACGGCGCCCTGAACACGCACAGAAGGAATCATTTTAGGATAAAGTGTTGTTTGATTACACCTAGTATTTCTGAATTTCCATTTCCCTTTCTCTATTCTCCTCTTCGTGCAACCATGCTGCAGTTCACACATGTATGTTACCAGCTGTTGGGAGGGATTTTTTTGTTGCTTTTATAGTGCCCTCGGAGCTAAGGGGCAACATAAAGTTGATATGTTTGTATTGCCTGTTGTGATTGTCCTGTCTTAGTATTGTTATCAGTGACGTTGACTTACGTCGTCTATTAGGGGGTGCACTTTCAGTGTGAAACAAACACGTGTTTGCATTGCCAAATACTCCAAGTTGACAAAATGTTTTTTCAGTATAGCAACCCACGGTGGTATCGGATACCTCTGCACTCCTGGATAAGACACAAAGTTCTTCAGAACGTATGGTCTAGATGGAAGGCAGAATCCTACATACCAGAAAGGCAAAATAATCCAACAAAGTAAGGATGGCCAAATTGTGTGGATGTTAACAACTTTATTATTATTGATAAACGAATAATCGATGTCCAGGAATGAATTATCGATGTCAATAAATGAATTATTGATATCGATAAAGAAACTATTAATAGTTATCCATAATGTATTTATGTAAAGGCTATATATCGAAATTTTCTTTATTGACAGTTTTGGATTAGATGTCATCTTGGCTTTCTAGAGAAACACTCTCCTTTTGAAGAGGAAACCAAACAATAACGCTAGAAGAGAGAAGTATTTTTTAGACAAGTCATGCATTGTATCCAGTGGGTGTCATATAAGAAACAGGAAAAGACCATAAGAAAGAGAATCCATTTTCTTCTAATGTGACCAACGTAGAAACTGGTATGCAGGTCTCCTTTAGACATGAATAGCATCATTAAAACCTTGTACTTACAATGTATAAGCGTTTCGCACGAACACATATTATATCTTAAAAAAGCAAAACACTAAATGACTGATTGAGAGGAGACAAACCTTTGTACCAGATAACTCAAAATTGTAATTATCATTTGAAAATAGTCTAATGGTTTCATTTCTTTATCTTAATCAGTGTGCCAATATGATTTGTTTTTTTTTAAACTATTAATATATACCGTTAACACGCATTGGAGGATTTCGCAAGATGTTGAGCAGGAATTTTTGCCACCAATTATAAAACAACCTAAGTAGAATGGCGATGTTTCGGAAAGATGTATTGTCAGGGTGGTATCATCTAAAAAACGTTAGAATGCAGATTAATTTGCGGAGAGAATGGTTCGCAATGAAACTGGTTGTTTGTGTGTGTTAGTTATGAGGTTTTGTCCCTGTCAAATGACTGGAATAATAAGTCGCAATTGTCGGGAGGCGTCACACGGTCACGGGCTAAGTGTAACCGTATAGCTTTTCTTCTGGATAGAGCAAAGTACTGACAGGTTAAACAACATTTCTTTACAACTGTATCAATAAATATACTAAATGAATAAAAAAAAAATCACATGAACTCCTGGGGTCCGTTTTACAAAGCGATCTTAGCTTACGTTGAATTTAGCTGCCATGACGACGCAATGTCTCCAGTACTGGTCGCAATGATATTTATGTGATAAGTAACCTAAGAGTGCTTTGTGAATTGAGAACAGAGCTCAAGAGTAAAATGATTACGTGGAGTAACCCAGGAGTTCAATACTACCCCTGCGCAAGTCTTAAACAATAGATCAAGTAATATACTATTGGAATACAAATCCTACTTTTACTTGTTACATGGTTATGTGTTTGCATGTGGTGATACAATGAAGTAACACTGCTTGAAAGAAATTATATTTTATAAAGAATTTTAATCTATGACGATAATTTTAAATGTAAATATTGCTTTCATTGGGGTGGGGTATAGGTTGATTGACAAAATATAATGCAATGTCAAAAACAAATGGAAGATTTTGACCTGAGAATCTGTTTTAAATTGCTGTTAGTTAACAAAGTCAGGCGGTATAACTTATATCTCAAGCAAGCACTTGTATATGTATATATATATATATATATATATATATATATATATATATATATTTCTAAAATCAGTCACACTGGCACAGGGATGTAAATCAATTAAAATCGAAAAATCATCTTATTTTCTAGATATCTCCCAGAGACAA
>JARFOD010009565.1:0-11452 GCA_031763545.1 Mopalia muscosa
ATAGGTTCAAGTCTACCTCAGGTGTGTAAGACAGCAGGTCTCTGCTTTGATGTGACACTCATAGGTTCAAGTCTACCATTGGACCCTCAGGTGTGTAAGACAGCAGGTCTCTGCTTTAATGTAACACTCATAAGTTCCAGTCTACCATTGGACCCTCAGGTGTGTAAGACAGCAGGTCTCTGCTTTGATGTATCACTCATAGGTTCCAGTCTACCATTGGACCCTCAGGTGTGTCAGACAGCAGGTCTCTGCTTTAATGTATCACTCATAGGTTCCAGTCTACCATTGGACCCTCAGGTGTGTCAGACAGCAGGTCTCTGCTTTGATGTAACACTCATAGGTTCAAGTCTACCTCAGGTGTGTAAGACAGCAGGTCTCTGCTTTGATGTGACACTCATAGGTTCAAGTCTACCTTTGGACCCTCAGGTTCTTGACAAAAATTAGTTTTAAAACATTTTAAGACCGTTCTAATAAACATAATAATGTCCATTGGTTAGAACACTTAAATCAAATTAGTAGAGAAATGTTTTTTTAAACTATATTATGATAGGCATTGATTAGAGTCCCTTAAGCGAATGAATGCTAGTTGTACATATATACTCTATCAACATGAAAGTCATGAAATACTATCTGTCATATTAATATCTTTTGTGCCTATTAATTTTCATGCAATTCCGTTATAATTTCTTGAGGTGGTATGTGGGATATTTAATCATTTCATGTTTGATAATCGCCGTTAAAAGATAGTACTTTTAATGAGTACTTTGATCTCTTGTGAAAACATAATTATATCTATAGTAATGTGCATTAATTTCAAAAGCCTATAGCACGGTGACTGATCTTACTTTGATGTTTCATTATTATCTACTAAGCTACCTTCTTCAGACTTGTGAAGACTGAACATCCAGGATGTCAGGTCCAGGGAATCAGGGACAGACAGCTTGACACAAGGGTTTTCCCTACATAAATTAGAAAGAAACTCCATAGTAAGCGTGTCAGACTACTGATCCTCCTGCAATATACCGCTTACAGGATCAAGTCCTCCAGATTACAGACGGGTTTCCCTACATAAATTAGAAGGAAACTCTGTGGTTAGCGTGTCAGACTACTGATCCTCCTGCAATATACCGCTTACACGATCAAGTCCTCCAGATTAAAGGGACGGGTTTCTCTACATAAATTAGAAAGAAACTTCGTGGTTAGCATGTTAGACTACTGATCCTCCTGCAATATACTGCTTACACGATCATGTCCTCCAGATTACAGAGACGGGTTTCCCTACATAAATTAGAAACTCTGTGGTTAGCGAGTCAGACTATTGATCCTCCTGCAATATACCACCCCTACATAAATTACAAAGAAGCTCTGGGGTTAGCACTTCACACTATGGATCCTCCTGCAATACATCGCTTACAGGTTACCTACCAGCTAACCTCCTGTTTAAGTGGGATTCACAATCATGGAGGTTCTTCTCAGTTTTCCATCGTGTTTTAATTAGGCACAATTAAGTGGACAACCGATTGTCATATTAATTAAATACCATTTAGTACAACTTTAAACCCCAATAGAATGAAACAATTAACTACTTAATCTATATCTTCCTATTGCATTTTTTCCCATGTTATTGTCACACTAGTATTGTGTAAAGGCTTTCTCCAGCCTTACTCATCATTACTTTACATAACTTAGTTCTCATTTATATCTAGTGTGTCCTATCTGTAATATATATTCAACTGTAAACTTGGTTTTGACTACTTAGTACTTATTCCTAATGTACATCGTATCAGACAATTTGTAACACCCATTTTCTTTAGCGGACATAGTCATTGGTTAATTTCTATGTCTTTGCAACACCATATTCTAAAGCCATGCTGTATATCTTGTTTGCTACTTAGTTATGTGATACTTACCATATCATGTAGGTGGCATTTCAAGATGTCTGTAAGATAGATACCCATAACAACTTGAGATCAAGATCTCTTTATAAGCATGTCTCTGGGGGTTGAGGGGATTCAATGGTTGTAATAAATTGTCCTCTCCCTGCCAGTAAGGGAAAAGTCCTCAGCAAGGTGGCAGGCAATCAAACAACGAATCAATCACTCAGTCAATCAACCTACCAGTCAAAGGAAGTATTTAGTAAGCATTCTTTATATAGGTTGACCCATTTATTTACAGAGTACAATTATAAATATAGTATCCGGTTATTATTATGAATGTGTATCAACAACAAGCTGTCCATTACTTGTATGTCACACTCTACTTGTGAAGGTGTTTAATTATCCATGGTATGAGTGAAATACAATGTGCTAATAATACACTAAACACTTACACAGACAAGCAGTACTTCAGAACCAATCAAAACTTATTTGTTTACAGTTTTTCACACATATTTCCTGAACAGCTTCATTCCTCTTGCACTGCAACAATATTTCAAAGCCTCTCTCGGGGGAAAAAAAAGGAATAAATTTGTTGTCCCATTTTATTTGGAGCTAAAATGTCTGCATGTAATTTATGTCTTTTTGGTTTTATTCATGTCAAGGGGGTCGTTTTTGTCTGATTGATTGGTCAACTTTCTACAAGATGCTAAATGTGTTTTGTGAAAAAACACTTGAAGCAACTAGAAGGCTTGGTTATTGGTTCTAGCTTGTCAAAGGTCTCTATCATCATTCTTCCTCATCAAAACCCAATCCGCCAAAGGTCCTGACATCAGCATAGGTTACATATATATAACATATATATGATATAAATTGTAATTCTTAAACTGTTCAACATTCAGCTGCTAACAACTGTACATGGTAACCATTGAGAAAAATTACAAAATCCATCGATGTCCTTTATTAAAATGTCTCTTTTCAAAGCCTCATACTTATATATAATAATGGAGAAAAAACAGTGTCATTTTAATATATTCTGGTCCATTGCCAGCATTGTCAGGGTCACCACCATAATATAAGTGAAATAACCTTAAGTAAAACACCAACAAACCACATACATTATTGATGTGGTGCTAGGGGCAAACTTTGTTGGTACTGCCTTCCACTTTGTCACACAGAAACCATTTCCACAGAAACTTTTGACAGAAACTGCTAGTTAACTTTAAATTCTTTTCAAGAGTTTTATTGCTTACATTGTATTAGCTGTTTGTCAATATATAATTTAGTTTTCACAAGAAATAACAGTTAAAGAGATTAATCAGTGGATGTTTATTGAAATTAAAATGTAAGTTACTAAAAATTAGGAACAATTCCTTGTCTAATCAAGTGTCAGTAACCGGAATAGCCTCAAGCCAGCCTTTTTCTGTGTGTGTTTGTTGTATGTTTACCCGGGCTGATTAACTAATTATGCAAGCCCTTTTGAGATTTATTCAGACAACATTATAAACTAAGGTTAAAAAACTGTAGGGATTACGAGATGCATTCTTAAATTATAATGAGATGTCGGCTTTTTTTTTCTCCCCGCGTTTATTATTCTTAATGATAAAAGGATGAGAATTTTGATTAAAAAACTGCCAGTACAAATTACTTCTGCTCAGTGAGTTGTGTCAAGTAGGTGAGTGGCCTGGGGCTATGGCCTTTCAATGGGTAGATATCTTACCAGAGCTAATCCTGCAGATGGGCATCCGGGTAACGAATGATTAGGATTAATGCAGAAGCCATTTGTTTTTTCTTTTGGTTTATTAGCATAAAAATATAATAAGCTGCTGCTTTTTTCACACTTTACTGTTAGGAAATTCATAAATTCACCAATAGAAATAAAATCATTTAAGATTGGCCTGTAAATTTGATTATGTATTATAGTATTAGGTATAAGTATTATTCATAGGTTAACCAAGGTGAAAGAGTCCTGTTGACTTGTGCTCATCTGAGAAACACCACAAAGTCGGCTTGTCTAACTTTCTCGTTAAGTTAGGATAATGGGTTTCAGCCTGTGACAGGGACTGTTCTGTATCTTTTTATTCTTTCCCTAGTGTTGTACAGTCTTGGTTCTGACAACTTTTGATCTAACCCACAGTGATGTGAGTGAAAAAGTCCTAAAACAAAACAAATATTAGACATGGTACTCTGGATAAAGGCAGGGAATTTGGAGCTCAGCAATGCTGTCTTAGCACTGGAGGAAGATTTGCTTTCCAAGATAGCAAACGCTTTACATTTTGTAGTTGTCTCAGTGTCAATTACTTTTAAAAACACCAGCATGAGTGAAATACCCTTGAGCACAGCTTAAAACATTAGTCTATCAATCACTATCAGGTGCATATGTCTATCTTTTAGGGCCATCTCATGGTTCTTTGGTTGAAACCTTTGTGTTTGCTGGTGGCATTTCAACATATTAACCTCCTTTTTATCATATTAAATATAATTAAAACAAAGGGACTTTCACAGCCCTGGGCATTAGCTCTTTTTTGAATAGTAATTACAGCTTTAATTGACACAAACTACAAATGCTATGTGTTGACAGAGAAATTGTCCTAGCTTCTCTATTTAGGCAATGAAGCAAGGTAGAAATTTAAAAGGGGCGTGTCCCGTGACCCTTATGAATATGTATATCAGATGTCATTTCAATGTGTATTATATTCGCTAGCATTTCGCGGGCTTTTTCAGATTCAAATTCAACGTTCAGGTTTTATTGCGGGTCATTTGGAGGTGTTTGCCTGGTGCTCTCAGAGCTAAGGGGCAACATGAAGCTGATCTGTTTGTGGTGTAGTTATTTTGTGTTCTGTCTGGTGGTTGTTGGTTGTCTGTGGTGTCAATAATGGTTTCATTTCCTCATTGTGGCGGCATCACGTCCGATTATTGAAATAAGCTTAAGTAAGATGTTATCTCCAATCAATCAAACAAATATACAATCAAAATCTTTTATTGCATTTTCTTTTTAAAGTAAGTTCCCTAAACATTATCCATCCACCACTTTGATGAAGACAACCATAAAATTTAAATAAATAAGTACCAGCAATGAACACTTTACAAGCATCAAAGGGGGGTACGAGGTTTCCTCTCGGTTTTCCACCGTAATAAGGCTGTGTACAGTGTGAAGTGGACAATTTGTCGTCATATAAGTGAAATACCCTTGAGTACGATGTTAAACACCAATGAAACAAACAAACTTTAAGATTCACATTCTAAAGACTGTTCATTTCCCATAAGTTCTATGATTGATAGTATTAAGGATAAGTTAATGTTGTAAACTTCTGGATAAAGGGATATTTATTGTAGAAAATTTTATCATTATTTTGCATCATTATGAACATATTTATTATTTTTTTTATTTGATTAAATAAAATAGAATTTTTACTTTCATATATTTTTACTTATATTCATTTATATTATAATATGTTTTTAATGTGGAGATGAAGAGGATTGAAACCAGGAAATCAAAAGTATGCTGTCCAAAATGGTGACAATTCACCTTTCAAATAACCGGGTCCAATCTCCTGCATGTTAAAGTTTCTTAAAACAGGGTGTCCAAATGAGGCAATTGTTCACTTCAGGATGTCCATTTAGACACCCATCTACCTATTATAAAGCCCTTGATTGAAACTGGCATGTGGCATCATGACTTTGACTAAATGTAGTAAATGAAAAACAAACTATTTATCTTTATTTCTTAGGCATCCATGTATCTATGCCATACAATTCAGTTTTTATTTAATTGTATATCGAATACGTAATTTGTTCAAATGCATATGAAAGATTATGCTTACTGGTATCATTTAATTGTAATTCAAGTCATAATTTTGTAATTAGCAATGGATCTTGTTGCTACATATAAAAATCTTGATAGCCAACAGCTGATGTATGGATTTCACTTTGAAGTAAACTTTGTAAATTTATTTTGTTCATCCTATTTTTGCTTTTGTTAACAGATTGGATGTATTTGAAATTAATTAATCACATTTCTTTTAAATCCAGTGTCAAGATTTGAATTGACAAAGTTATATTACCAGGGAAATAATAAGTTTTTTACAGTTCCAGAAACCGGTCAAGCGAGTCGATCATAACCCTAATTACCTTTTGTTGACAGATCTCTGAGATTTATTGGCTGAGAAAGTTTTTTTCACAGAGAAAAATTGTGATGACTAACAACTTGATGAGTTTAATCAAAATCTTTATCCTATAATCCCTTTAGGTGTGTTTTAATTAAACATCCAATTAAAACTTTTCTTATTTTTTGATGGTGTTGTTTTAAACTTTTATCTGACCTACATTGTTAAGTATCAAACCACTACATATTTTTTTGAAATTGGGAATTAATTTTGATGCTAAGCAGAATCGTGTGTGTGTATGGGGGAGTGGGGGGGATATTTAAAATTTCTGTTGTTTTACCTACATGTATAAAAGACCAAAAAATAAAAGAAATCAACCTCAATGCTATTGGCAAAAAAACAATGCTGAGATGTGAAAATCACAAAAAATAAATCCAAGGCACCACAGCAGATCAGCTTTGCTTTTTCTCCATAGCTGTGATGGCCCCAGGGCAACTGGAATCTTTCTTCAACCACATGCAAATTCAAAATGGTTAGAAGTGGGACAAGTATAGGTTGGCCTGGTGTCTGTACACCAATCAATCAATCAATTAATAGACCTATGGTACTGTGTGCCCATCACTTGATTCTTCTCTACTGGTGTTACCACAATGGCTGGTTGGCCCGGTGTTCATACACCTTGACAGACGATGTATCACTGTTAATATTTCAGCACAGAGTGGTTTAGTTTTTACTGTGCCTTTTCTTCTTGCTTGTGCTCAGAAATGGCTATCTGGTCTGGTGTCGGCGCAGGTGTTGATGGTCCCAATATTCCACTACTGCTTTGGGCATAATTTGGTGTAATATTTATTTTTGTTAGGACTATATTGCTGTTACAACAATGGCTGGTTGGCCTGATATGACTATTGGTATCACAACAATGGCAGGTTGGCCTGCTATGACTATTGGTATCACAACAATGGCTGGTTGGCCTGATATGACTATTGGTATCACAACAATGACTGGTTGGCCTGCTATGACTATTGGTATCACAACAATGGCTGGTTAGTCTGCTATGACTATTGGTATCACAACAATGGCTGGTTGGCCTGCTATGACTATTGGTATCACAACAATGACTGGTTGGCCTGCTATGACTATTGGTAACACAACAATGGTTGGTTGGCCTGCTATGACTATTGGTATCACAACAATGGCTGGTTGGCCTGCTATGACTATTGGTAACACAACAATGGTTGGTTGGCCTGCTATGACTATTGGTATCACAACAGTGACTGGTTGGCCTGCTATGACTATTGGTATCACAACAATGGCTGGTTGGCCTGCTATGACTATTGGTAACACAACAATGACTGGTTGGCCTGCTATGACTATTGGTAACACAACAATGACTGATTGGCCTGCTATGACTATTGGTAACACAACAATGGTTGGTTGGCCTGCTATGACTATTGGTAACACAACTATGGCTGGTTGGCATGCTCTGATTATTGGTATCACAACAATGACTGGTTGGCCTGCTATGACTATTGGTTGGTTGACCTGGTCAGTGCAATGACTGGTTGATAGAGTGTCAAACCAGGCATCATTTGTACCAATATTCTTTGAAGTGGAAGATTTGTTGCCATGGACTGCCTTCGAAATAATAATCATGTGCTAAATAATTTCAACCATGGGAGGGTTGGTTGGGGAGGAGAAATAATTAAATTCCAGTGTCATAAATTAAACTAAGAAGAAAAGCATTTTTTCATATCCTATGTAATTAGTGATTTATTTGAATCACATGGTTCTCATGATAATTGTTTTGACAAGCATCATTTTTTAGATCATAGAATTTGATTTAATAATGAGATATGTTATTAGTTGGCTTAAATCTTGACACTTTAATATATCATTATTACGTTTGATTGGTGGACCAGCCTGATTCGCATAATTTTAAATAATTTATCTTGTTTTACATAAACACAGACACCTAATGTATCACTGACACATAGATTATCTTAGATTTGTGAATTTGTTTCTGGTAATTACAACCTATTTGCATTTATAATTCATTTACTTTTCATATATTAAAAAATATGGTGCCGCAAAACATTCAAATCTTATATTAAACTATGATGAATCAAGGGCTACTGCTGTCAAAGTTAAGTTTTGTATACAGATTTTACAATATGCCAAAGTTCATTACAACATTACATCATTTAACAGATCGTTGACTTAACAGAGCTTTGAGACACCGGTCCCAGTGGACCAACCTTCAAACAACAAGCATAAAATAAATTCATAAACATTCTGTAAGTGAAATTCTGTAAGTGAAATTCTGTAAGTGAAAACCTGCAATATTTTGAAGCATATAATTATCAGGTTATCTTCCACTTCTTTGATACATGTTGATATATTTAGGCATAAAGTATAGGAATTTAAGACATTTTACTCTTAGTTTGCAGACAGTTTGTCTCCCATCTGCTGTAGTGGCTTTGCATGGAAGGTTTACATAGACAGGCCTGAACTGTTTCCTCACACACCTGGTGAGAAACTATTTAATGATATGAAGGTATCAGGTATGGTGGATCATGTATCCTGCCCTGTTACCTGTGACCTGCCTCTCACACTAACCCTTTCACAAGCGTAATGGAGACCCCTGTCACATTGTCTCCGTATCCCTCTGGTCAGGCCCCAACAAGACAAAGTCAGTGTACACAAGGCTCAGACTGCTCCTCAATTCACAACTCTGGATGCACAGGCATGCTATGTCAACAGTTCTCTGGATTATGTTGTGACAGTAGATTTCTGCTGCCTGCTGGGGCTTCACCCTCTGCTTTTGGGCATTTTGTTTCATGCAAATTCATACTTTAAAGAGCAAATTGATGAATATTTGTTATCCAACATAACATAACACTGTTGGACAACATCATTGATGATAGAATAAAAAGGGAGTAACCGTTATTGTATTCATGTTAAGTATCAGAATTTGTGTCTTTATCTGTTATCCAAATAATTCACTGTCAACTCCATACCTCTTAAAAGACTGGTTAGATGATGTGTAAATTAAAAGGCCATAAACTTTTGATTTCAAAAGGAATTCTTCAAGTGGTCCTAAAATCTTTCCTATTTACAGATCTGCCTTCTCACACTACACAGTTTGCAAAGAGAACTAAAAAGTCATCCCTATGCTGTTTGTTTTAGAAGCATTCTGACTTATGACAACTTGTAACACCAAATATGTTATTCTTGTCTTCACTTTGGAGAAACATTTATTTAAATACAGAAATTTATTCATTATGCCTTTTTTTGTGTGTGTGTGTTTCTGTTACTGTTCCAAGCACATCGGTGTCCTTCAAATAAAACTCCCTCGTGGTTGGAATCAATACCAGTAGTCATGCACCTAATTGGGTCTCTCTCTTTAATTACTGTACCTTAAAGACTGGCATGTTAGATTTCGTCTGGATTTGTTCGCCTAGGTTTGAAATGCCCCCCATAAGTACCCCCCTAGTGGGGCTTTTGGTATAAGCTGACACCTTCAGCTTTTCCCTGAATACCTGAAACTAAAACCGGAGTTTACTCGGGACTTGTTGACACGAGTGAAATTGATTCTTCGCTGACTTAGTCTATGGAGACAAGGATTAGCTGGATTAGCAATAATTTGTCAGAAAGTGGTGCGCTGTGGCTGGTCATAACGAGCTGTGTTTCCTCTATTCACTGTCACATTTATACCTGTGTGGGTATTTGGACAGGCTTTACCCCGAGCTGATCGCCTCCAGCTCTTAACAGCTTTTTAATGCTTGTCATTTCTGCTTTGTGTGATGCGCTATAATGCAGTATTTATTTTGGGTCTGTACTGAACATGTCAGAATTTAGGACTAAAAATAACAGCGATGGACGTTTAAGGAATACATTTTAAAATAAAAATCAGTCTTTGAATTAGATTCACAAGCTCCATCTTATAGAGGCTATATTGGATTGTCAGGCCTCAGTCTATTTGTGGAAAAGTTCACAGAGAATTTGTCCATTGGGAAATGGCTCATTGCTCACCGATAGCAAGGTTCTAGATTCATGTGCGAGAGACTAATTTGACATATATATTAATAGGCGTGTAAATTATTTAAGAATATGTTATTGCTGTTTTATTCTGCCATATGTTTGTTAGTTGAAAGCATGTACTCTAGCACACCTATGCACCAGATGCTATAACTATGCATTGCATCATACACCCATTGACATTTTGAAATAAAAACATACCACTTAAGCTGTATTTTACCCATTTTGCACTGAAACACACTACTGTTTGGCTCCAAAAATATAGTTCTCTGCAGCTTGCAAACAGTAAAGCACACTTATCTGACATGGGTTTACTATATTATTTTATTAGGAGTGGCTGGGAGCTGGAACCAGCTAATATACTTGAAAAGCAACAAGTACTTACCCTCAATTAATAAATCAGCCTATCACATACAGCTAGGTCATGTTGCCAGCCATTTATTAGTTTATCAGTAACCCCTTACCCAAATCAGGAAAGAATACAATCCCATTCTGTATGCCACTTGAATTTATGACAACAATTCTGCTGCAGACACCTTGTAAATAATACACTTTAAGAGACATTTTAATGATTTATAAATAAATTCAAAGTTTTTGACGATCCTTAATTTTTTATTATATCTTTTATGAATGAATACCTACCAATAAAGACACATTTCAAGTTATATTGGGTGTAGCACTGATCCTTTTTTCGGGTTTGGCGCAGTTTATTTTATGAACAGTAACACAATGGTTTGGTTTATAACACACTGTAGAATTGTATTATTGTGTTTTCGAAACTACAAAGAGGTATTCTAGTATCCATTTTGATCTTATACAGTCAAATATTTTAGGATTATTTGGGGTGGGAATGATTTGAAAATACCTACACATTATTAAAAAAAAAATTTGTGGAGAAGACAAAAATGTATCATAAAATATAAGCAAATAAATTTACAAAAACTGTAATAAATCAGTCAAGCAGTAAAATAATCAACCACTCCACCAACGACTACTTCTGATTCAGCCATAAACATATATTCATTGAAAATTTTAACAGAGCTTTTGTTTTAATAACTTTTCTCTTTAACAGGGCCATTTATGCACTAGAAGGGCCAAATCACTGTACTGGACAAATAGGTAAAAAAAAAAAAAAAAAAACCCCAATTGCCTGTACATGAGAAAGTGTGAACAGCCAATTATGCACATAGATATAACCCGTGGGAGTTGCCAGTGGATTTCTGTTGCTATCATGTTATCTGGGATCTTTTGGTCAACAAATTGTTTGTTTGTTTGATTGGGGTTTAACGTCATACTCAAGGGTATTTCACTTACATGACTACAGTGCCAGCCCAGTGGGTGAAGGAAACCACCCTCGTCGACACCACTGGCAACAAACAAAGACAGGACGGGACAAATACAGGACGACAACAACAGGACGCAATACAGACACCA
>JARFOD010009587.1:0-11452 GCA_031763545.1 Mopalia muscosa
AGTTTCAAGCATCGATTCCCCACACCAGTAATCTGGAACAATAAAAGAACAAGGAAACTATTAAATGGACAGGTTGTGACTTAGAACCGTTCACATAATAAAGCCCTCTGTTGGAATATACAACCAACCAACCAGCCAACCAACCAACCAACCAGCCTGCCTGGAAATGAGCTCCTAATGGTGATGGTTATTGATTCAAGCCGCTCTTATGTTGTGCATACATATGTAGTATACATACACTAGCCTTGATTTACTACATGGGAGTAACCTTTTATTTCACAGGCACATTCACATCCCTACTGATAGTTGCATTTTACCATAGGTGGAGACTCGAAAGTAGGCCTAGTTCTATCACTAAATGAAGTCCTAGCCTTGTTCAGACATACTTATAAGTTTGCGATGATACACATTGTTTGGTTTCTAATATCTGTGTTTGATTAACCCGATTGTCTTTGTATTATTTGAACAATTATTATTTTTTTCCTTGTCAGTCCGAATTCTAGTAACAATCAGTTAAAACTTTAGCCTATAATTTAGTTTTCCCTTGATCATGTCCAAGTGGCAAAAACCTTAAATGCCTATTTCTGGCACTTCAGCTTTAAGCAGGCCCTACATTGTACATGGCGTATTACCAGAAACATATTCATGTAAGAAACTTAAAATTTGTACCATTGTAAAGAGAACAATGTGATTTAGTAAACGGTGTCTCATCTTTTAAAAGTTCGTCCTTGATTTTTGTGGTTTTCCTAGGTGGGATAGACAGATGAAAAATCCACTGTGATCGATCCAATCAATTTTTTTAGAAAATGGGGCGCCATTTACTCGTCAAAGGACTATTCTACTCCTCAACTAATCTATTGAGTCTTGTCTTTTTTGTACTTTGAGAAATTAACCTTTCTGTTGGCATTTACTCATTTTGCAATATTTTTAAAAATAAGAATTGGATTGTCACCACGTTTAAAAATATGTAATCCTGAGTATTCAAGCTTTCAACAAATATATACATATACATGGTTCAAAGTTGTACTCTTCTGCATAAAAGACTAAATACAACAGGTGTTCTGAAAATCGACCAAGGATTCAGCAAGACCGTTAGACGGCCTAACATAATAGTGCTTGCAAATCAAATGAAACGTGACTTACGAGCCCTATGCTTTTAGTGACGAGAAGAAAGGCTCACACTGGTCATTAGACTTGATTATGTCTTATGGAAGGCACTTTAATGTAATTTTAAAAAGAACTGAAGCATCTTTGATCTTTGATCCGTAAACTACTATTTTCATTTACATGTATCTACGTATTTTGCTTCATACAACATCAATTCAATATTATTGGAGTTGGGTTGAATGGTGAGACGGTTCCTTGTATACTAAAAACTTTTACTCGCCAGGAAGCTCCCATAGGATTTTCCATATATACACCGCAGGAAGTACAATGCTTAGAGCGAGTATTCGAAACAAAAAGAGCCCGGAGACGTGGGTTAGTGGATAGCGTGTGAGTTAACTATATAATCCCACTTCGATGTACCGTTCACGGATCGATTCCGCCTATATACCATCACGTATATGAGGGAGTCACACGATGTACGTGGCTCCGGTAATCGCGGGGGTGGTTTTTACGACGTTTTCTCCTGGGTTTATACCTTGATTAGGCAAGGAACAGCGCGAAGTGACACTCATATAAATGAAATACCCTTGAGTACGACGCCAAACCCCAATTTAAGCAAACAAACAAACAAATAATCGAAACAAGCCCTAAAACACCATTGCGGAGATTAGCATTTAAAGTAATAACATAGGGTTAGGGTTTAAATAGACTACGTTAAATAATTTTTTTTTAAAGCATAGTTCCGATCTTAGAATAACAATACGGTCATCAAATAACTAAAATTGACAAAATCGCGACCCAAGCGATTGTTATTTGTAATATTTACCACTGCCTTACACATATATTGATAACTTGAATTTATTTTAATTGACGTGTTAATACCTTGTTTTATACAATTGATAAACCGAGACGAGTCAATCAATAACCGACACCAGATGCCCTTACATCTTCAAAGACTGCCTAGCAAAACAAACACATGCTCCTTTATAAACATGCATATTGGAAGTTTAATTTTTTAAAATATTAAACCTGTAGAGTAAACGTAGGCTATTGTATATGAAAGTATCAACTTGGCAAAGTACACAATGAAGCTCCATTAAACACATTTGGAATGGTCTACTCAATAAACCGATTTTGTTTATGTCGTAAAAATATAAGGTTGGCCCAATTGAGTGGCTAGTGCTTTGTTGGTTTAAGATAGCATATGGTTAATTGATTTTAGATTCTCTCAGACGCACTTCCATACCCACTGTAGTAAAGTGTATCTTGTAGCAACATGTTGATATTTATTGGTGTATTACGGTCGTACAAAATTATGACATGGGTTTTTGATAAAGCATTATGTTTATTGGTCGCTTGTCGAATGAGTTAATTACAATAACACGTGCATTCTGTTTAAATTGACGTATTTATTGATTTTTTAAAGAGTTTTCGAGCAAATGCGTGTTAGAGACGTTGATTTATCACATAATAAAGTAATTAAGACTAGAGTCGAGTGTGTTGTAACGTAACAGCAGCTAGTCTCCTAACACCGACTGACAATCGTTTAGATCTTTATTCCACGAGCGTTCTGGTGTTGGTATTGGGATAAATGGTAAAAGATCTGCTATTCAAATAACTATACCAAGAAAGAAAATACTCCGATGAGACCACAAAAAATCGGTTGTAGTCATAAGAGAAAAAGGAGTTAAATTTTCCGAACATTCGTTACCGAAATTCGTTTCACTTGTAACTTTTCAGCCTGTTTCGGACCCGCGGCCGTGGCTTAGTGGTTAGCGTGGCGCTAACTTATCCTACCCTTGAGTACGACGTCAAACCTTAATCAGTCAATTAAACAAAGAATCAAAGATTGCTTACGACCTTCACCTAAAACTCTTAAAGCGAACGTTCCATTGGCTTAATGAAGTGCAGGACTACAGGATACACTGGACGTAAACCTATACAGTTACGGCTAGGTCTATTATAACCTGCTATTTCCTCAAATATCTTCCAGAGTGAACATTAATTTACTAATCTTAACTAAGCGATCTTCAGCAATAAGAAGAGACTTTCCAGAACAAGATGGGGGGGAAATCAAAAGATTAGAAGATACTTTCCAGAATAAGATGGGGAAAAATCAGATGAACAGAAGAGACTTTCCAGAATAAGATGGAGGAAAATCAGATGAACAGAAGAGACTTTCCAGAACAAGATGGAGGAAAATCAGATGAACAGAAGATACTTTCCAGAATAAGATGGAGGAAAATCAGATGAACAGAAGAGACTTTCCAGAATAAGATGGAAGAAAATCAGATGAACAGAAGAGACTTTCCAGAATAAGATGGGGTAAAACCAGATGAACAGAAGAGATCTTACGGAATAAGATGGGGGAAAATCAGACGAACCGAAGAGACTTCCCAGAATAAGATGGGGAAAATCAGACGAACCGAAGAGACTTTTCAGAATAAGATGGAGGAAAATCAGATGAACAGAAGATACTTTCCAGAACAAGATGGGAGAAAAACAGATGAACAGAAGAGACTTTCCAGAATAAGACGGAGAAAATCAAATGAACAGAAGATACTTCCCAGAATAAGGTGGAGGAAAATCAAATGAACAGGAGAGACTTTCCAGATAAAATGGGGGAAAATCAAATGAACAGAAGATACTTTCCAGAATAATATGGGGAAAATCAAATAAACATAAGAGACTTTCCAGAACAAGACATGTGAAAACTTAGTAGTATAAGACACCTTCCAACAGAACAAAAGATAAATTTATAGAGTATCATGGTGTGGCAAAGAAAACCCTTTATGAATAAAGTTGAGTGTTGCGATCGATCTTATCGCATGAGGTAGAGTGATGCGTCATCAAGCTTAAACAATCGTCAAGTATATCAACACAATACCACCGGTAATAGCAATATATATTTTATCGTGGTCCTATAATATAATTAGTGCCTATGTCAGTTTTTGACCAATTTCACACTTACCAGTTTACCCCGAGTTTACTGCAAAAACTGACTTTCAATGTCTTGGAAATCAATAAGATAATTAGCCGAGTCAGGCATGTTACATAGGCAGACGAACGTGCTTTTGGTAATTTATCTCAAAAGTGTTAAATATGACTTAAGCACTTACTTTATAAGGCTGCATTATGCTACTTGAACTGGAAGTCGTCAGACTCTTTCAGACGGATCATGTTTAAATGACCTTTATCGGGCAGGGTGTTCTCTGAGTGCCTATTTTCAAGCGTACTACGTTATCCACACAATGGAATAGACTAAGCGAATGTCATTTGGCTTTAGAACACACATATTTTATTGAGAATTACACTATGTTCCGAACGCAACATAGGTGGAAACTGTAAAACTGTTACACAACAGATACCATATTTATCAGTTGAACAGATGAATGCGTATCCTAATGACAATGTGTGTATGGTATACGAGGTCATGTGTGCAGTACATTTGAGGACCTCCAAAGATAGTGTTACACAGTCTGTGGGGTTTTTTGTCCGTGCGTGTACTATACGCTCTCAGATATAATGGTTCTTTGATGGTTCTTTATAAAAGGACAAAAACGGTTCTTTGAAATAATAAGATAGGGAGAAATATATGGAACAGTTGCTGCGAGGGTTTAATACATAACCATAAAGGGTTCCACCAGAGTCATGACTGAAGAACCTTAAAGGGTTTCATTAGAGCCACCATATTTAACTTTCTAAGAGTGTACTACACCATTGGACAGATCTACTCTTTAAATGAATCTTCGATGAGATATGGATTTCGTAAGTCTATTAATGCACAAGGACATGGTATTCTCATATGAAAGCTGAGCAGTCAAATAGTACCATATACTTAAAATGATTTATCGATGATCGATTCCATTGTTCAATTGGCATAGACGTTGTAGAATATTCACGTTCGTTGAAAGGCTGTCATGCATAGAACACTTTTATTGTAATACTGAAGTATTCAAGACAGTGGTATTTAATATTGCATACCGATTTTTTTTATCGATATTTAAACTCTTTTTTAACAATCAATAGACGAGACGATTCTGTCAATGAACACCGCTCTAAGACATACATGTCGAAAAACTGCTTTTTTATATATATATATTACGTGTCTTTTATATTTTGTTTATAAGTAATGCTTTTAAATTATCAGAAAAGTATATTTCACAATTAAACTCCATAAAATGTAATTATGGCCTATGCACAATTGTCATTGTCCGGATAAAGCGGAACCAATTAACTATTAAATATGGCTCTTATAAATTTGTAGTGATAATTTAAGCATAAATAATTGTTTATCGATTGCTTGTTGGGTGCGTTGATGTATAATGCGAGTTGTGCTTAGTGCAGGTAAGTTAATGTCTCAAAGAAAGTGAGACTGACGAATTTTTGAAGATAAGAATAGACCTATATATGTGGTGATATTTATCATTCTAACATACAGTATCTGTGAATCCGTTTTACAAAGAGTACAGAAGCGGCTCCGTCGGCGACAGAAAATCGAAAGGAAATCGCTCCATGTGTGGCAAGCTTGTGACGCGACTATACACTGTTGGTGGCTAGTCGCAAGGGATCAAACATGTTTGTGATAGATAAAGAGTGATTTAACTTTAAAAACTATTTCAGCATGTATGGTTAGCTAGCTCCGTCGCTTGCGCCTATAAAATGTTCAAAATAATAGTTAACATTTATATTCAGTTTTCAATAACAGTAATTAAAAAAAAAATATATGCAGTTTTCAATAATAGTAATTAAAAAAAACATGATACGTAAAATATATTTCCAGCTGACTTTGGAAAAATCGTCGATTCAGAATCGCTCCCTGTGCGGCAGACTTAAGGACAAAAAATCAGCGGTAAATTTTAGACCTGAATTCGATCAAATATGTCTAGCTTCATTTCACGGTTTTGAAAAAGTTTGATACATAGCAGAGAGAATACGGAACAAATAGTGATGCGTATTTGTGGGCTAAAGGTTATGGTATTGGTGAATTGAGAATGGCTGATATATTAAAGAATAAATGCATCTCGAATTTAGAAATGCTTAATATTCTATTTGGAATCAGACTGACTACGTTGGCTGAATTGAAATACGAGGAACTTGGTTATAGTTTACCAATGACAAAACCAATTCTTCAATCTTACAAGAATCTTACAAGGAAAGGTAGAACAGCCAAGCGACTATATAAATCCATTAGCCGTGTTAATTGAACATAATTATCTACATTAAACCATCTAACACGCGCACTTATCTTAAGCATATTACAGACTGTTGGCAGCATCTTAAAAGGCACTTAAGTGGAAGTTAGGTATGCGCACAATATAGACAAGCGTTTTGAAACCTGATGTTTCCATCGATTTCTTAAAAATTGTTCCAGAAGAAAATGGATGAAAAGATGTGAAGATATTCGGACAATAAGGCTATCGAAATGCTATAGTTACAACAGAATTTCTTAAACCGCGCAATGCAAGTCGAGTTGTCAAGGTTTTAAAATAGGATGTGTAAAAAGCTTCGTTGAATAAATCAATACGTTAGAAAAAATGTACTCCGGGCTGTTGCTAGAAACTATGAGGTCCTTTTCTTAAACCGACAAAAGCTATGTAGATATACCGAATGTAGGCGTGCTCGTCCCACTATTTACACTAGTTTTTATAAATTGGTAGTATTATCGAGAGTCTTACATGTTTGTGTTGTTTTGTGTTTGTGTTGTTTAAAAGTATAGTTGTCCTCTTTTATTTTTGCTAAGGACCCTTTCGCATGAACAAAATTATACCACGTGACATAATTTCGCCCACTCAAAACAAAAAAGTGTGCTATGGATTTAAACAGCTCGTTTTGTTCCCTAAAGAACCGTTCGCATGAACGAACTTATACCATGTGACGCAATTCCTACCAATCAGAACAAATAACTGTACTATGTATTTACACAGCTCGTGTTGTTTGCTAAAGAACTTTTCGCATCAACGAATCAGAGATAAGTTTACCGAGAGCAAAACAAATCTGCCATGTCTAGCGTGCAGCAATGCTCTATTGTTATTAGGCATCTTGTGTTTTGTTTTATAACACAAAACATTAATTCCGACCAATCAGAATAAATAACTTTGACATTGGGTTAAACAACGCGTGTTGTTTGCTCTCCACCCAGTTCAAATGCGTACCTATGTTATTCTGCATATATAGAAGATCTACATCTTTAAAGGTATATTCGATTCGCCATTGATTTCGGAAGCCAATAATTCCTGGACCAAGAAAATGTTATTGACCGTCCAAAGTCTTTAAGTCAAATAATCCTCAAAGAATATATCTAACATATTCCATCGTTGGTCGATTTTGAATGTCCGATATCCCTTACTAGCATATTGATGTACAGAGGAAAAGCAGTCACGCGAAGTCCAATTGTTCAAATCTTGACCGTGATTAAATAAATCCAGGCAATCGTGAAGGACTATCTCTATCCGCTATTAATAATAAAAGGGGTATATTTGAGCCCTTACAAGTCAACGTGCTATCAAATGTTATCATTATGTGGATACAATAAAGACATAGATTAACGTTGGAGTTGGGGAATTCATATTTTTGAGTTCATGATTAACGGTTTAATCCCACCTACCCTCCCACTTAAGAACTCGGTCTCGGTGGGTCGACAGTCTTCACTTTTCTGTGAGCATCTTGTCCTTCTTTCATTTTCTTGTTATCACTGTCGTGAGCCTGTGTCCACACCAGCAAAATATTTGCTCCAGAAGTGCTCGCGAACAACCGCATTCAAAAGGACGTAAATACCAGTAAATCGAATTCAGTTAAATATTTTTGTTTACTGTATTGGTCAAATACTACCGGCTACAATGTTTCGTATTTTACTGTACATACTATTTCAACGCTCGCACTCACATGCACACATACACAAGCACGCATTATGCCAACAGTCCGTCAGACTGTACGTTTATTCGGTTCATATTTATTTCATTAAAAAATAATAACACAGGCGGGTTATATCCGATCTAGTACAATATCGCTTTTTTAAGTGGCATTTAGAAGTTGGATTTATCATAAAGCAGGGAACAACTCAGTATGGAAAACAATTCTTTATTAATTTCACAAAACGTTTCTATCTGATTTCAGAAATCGTTTTCAAGTTTCGCATACTTGAAAACGATCTCTGAAATGACATAGACACGTTGTATGAAATAAATCAAGAAGTTGTTATCCATACTCAGTTGTTCTTTGCCTTATAGTAAAATATCACCCTCAGCAAATAAAAACAAAAAATCTCTTGGAAATCTCATTGTGCTTTTACACGTGCCAGGTCTGATCTGATAAAGGAGACGTCATTCTCAAAAGCAGCAATGTGTATTTGGAGGGATCTTAGAATTCACAACCAGTTTCAGAAGGTGCTAAGTGAATACAATAACACAAAAATAAAAGCTTATTCAAATGCCAGTCAACAAAGCGCAGGCTTATCCAACTTTTTAAAATAAATTATTATTATTTTTTTTTACTTTTTAACCTCATCGTAAATATAGGTCTATTACTGGTCAACGTTGTTTGAATCAACATAAAAATTCATTTTTTATTTAAAAAAATATTTCAGTGTAAGTATAATTATAACACTAACTGCGATGCATAATGGTTGAATGAATGTAATATCTATATAATTCTCCTGATATATTTACTGTAATGATGAAACTCCCCAAATAACATGCCCTAGTTGGTTTTCTTCACACTCCGCTCCTTCCGGTCATCAGCCGTACTAACCACACCTTTCGTCGGCGGATAAAGGTCAAAAGTTTTGTATATATGAATAGCTGCTGATCGGTGACCTCAGTTGAGATCATCATAATAAAGACAAGAGTGATCGTCAACCCTGCTAGCCTGTAATCCAAAAGTCTCGGGTTCAAATCTCGGTGGAAACTATCAAATGTTTATCCCGTCATTAAATCAATATAGATTATTAACTTTATACGGTTGTCTACTAATCTGATTTGTTCAAGTTGACTTTCAATTTCATAGTGAAGTACACCGATAGTTATGAATTTAGTTGAAACAATGACATTATTTCGTGAAACAAAGTGGTAACTTAAATCCTGTCGTTTAAAGGCACCGGAAGAGAGATCCAATGGAATCAAACCCATAGAATAATTCATACCGAGTTTGAAAACGTGCGCGAAAAAAGCAACACTGCCAGTTAAAGGAAACGTGAAGAGAAATCTAAGGGAATTAAATCCATAGAACAATACATACTGAATTTGAAAACGTACACGAAAAAGCAACACTATCGTTTAAAGTGAACGTTAAATGAAATCCAAGGGAATTACATATATGTAACGGCTTTGAAAACGTGTGCCAAAAACAACTGTGTTGGCTTTGTTCTTATGCATATAATAGCGATTGCGACCGATAGTTATTCAATAAAGATATATATTCTTGAACCCCTATACTGTAGCATAAAGTGTAGGGTTTCAGATATGTAGCGGCCTTCTAATAACAAAAGCATTTCGCCACCAGAAAGATAGGTCCATCTATTGAAGGCATTGTCTAATTGATGGGATTCAGTTAAATATGTTGGCTTTACTCCTATACATATACTAACCTTTGCGACCTATAGTTATACATATATTATGAAGCCATATACGTATAGCAGACTGTGGTTGAATGCAGACGTGCAGCGGATTTCTAGTAACAAAAGCATTTCACCATCACCGGCAGACAAAATATGTCTGTTTAATCAAATCATTATGTAATTGACGACATACAGTGGAATACGAATTCTTTTCATATGTGGCGAATGGTAATGACCACCGCCTGTATAACGAAGTCATAATGTTGTGATAATGTTAAATAACGGTCGATTATTACGTTTAAGAATCCTTCCGTAAAAGGACGGAGTATAAAGAAATACATCGATGGGTGATAATGAAACTTTAGCTGTCGTGAGCACAGATGTCTCGTCATAACAGTATTGTAAACACTCTACCTGTTGGCCCTAAAGCCATCTTGAACAACTGTTGTATATTATGTATACACGTTATATTGAGAGACGAGTTAGACGGCTCACTCCTGAATCAACTGAACTGACTGTTTGTTTTTTCAGTTGGATTTAACACCATATACTTGAGGTTATTACACTAACAAGAAGGCGTGACAACCCAATGGGTATCCCCCCCCCCCCCCCGACCCCATTGGCACAAACAAAACAATCACAGGACAAACATAGGGCATTACAAAGACATCCCAAACATACTGGCTTCCTTTTTCTCTTTAGCTCGGAAAGCACAAGGCACCCGTCGCTATTACGTTTTGTAAAAATATATAAAATAAGATCAGATGCAACAAACAGATATGGTATTACACATATTAGGTAGATTTCATATGCCTGTGATAATCTATATGAATTAATTGGGAAATGTTAGGCATCAAGATCAACACAAACACAAAAACAACGCATACTACCCTCCCGAAAAAAAACAACAAATAACAGATTTTAAAAAACCCAATAAACTAACAAACAAACAAGCAAACAGGAAAAAACAATCAAATTGGTTGCCTGGTTAAGAAATCCAACGTAGCAAATACAAAAACAAACATTTACCTGAAGACTGTGCATTGCATGAGACGCTGATCTAATTGAAGTTAAGTCTCGCTTTCTATTGGAATGCAAAGCGTTCAATGGCCATAGAACGACATACGCGTACATAAAACATAACGCTCATACAACGTCTTTGTACTCAATTGAACTAAATAAACTGGGGCTCTATTTACAGCTGTAATTTAGAAAAAAAGTTATTATAGTCTCTCCATATTTAAACTATTAGTATTTCTCATATCTCTATCATGTAACTATTTTATTCACAAGTAATATTCTTGAACACGTTTAATTTTGCTTTAAGTTTAGTTCTGTTTTTAAATGATCTGGTTGATAACATGAATGTACCAATATAACACTTTGTCCGTCATCCGGACAATGGGTGCACGTGTTTGTGTCGTAATGATTCAGGTAAGCTAAAGTGCTAAATATAGACAATAATATCACTGTAAAACGGACCAAATCACGACTTACCAGTTACTGGTCTGGCGGCTTGCAATTTGACGACAAATATGCCTGGAACCACAAAAAGCCTTTAGTTCGGTCAAGCACGTATGGGGTTGGGAAATGCCACGGACTGTCTTGGGCTTCAACTTAATGCTTACTTTAAGTGAACGTCAGTGTCGTTAAACACATCTTCGTTTTTAACGTCTTGTAAAGTCCAAAGTTTCGGTACAACTGAATTTGTTGGCACATTATTCTGTGCGCACGAGACGACACGGGGTGCAAAGACTAGAACCTCACAATGAAACCGCTGAAGATCTTGTC
>JARFOD010009598.1:0-11451 GCA_031763545.1 Mopalia muscosa
GGGGGGTTCCTTTGCTCATTGACCTGACACGCCATTATGCAGAAAAACCTTTATAATATACGGCGTTAAACCCCAATCACACAAACAAACCTCAACAGGAATAGGCCTACTAAAAGTCAATGTCGGGGCGTATAAATTGATTTCAGGGCGGGTGCACATTAATTTCATTTATAGAAATGATATGAGACGCCGTAGCTGTAGAAACAAACATATAGCTCTGGGGGATAACCCTATACACTGTAAGCCATATCCTAAAAAGACACCATTCTTGCGTCCTACTTCACTGAACGTCCTTTTTATTTAATTTGAATCGTTGAAATCGGAGAGCCGTCTGGGCTAAATGGCTCAGGTTTATTGTGTAGATTATAGCCGCGATAGCTTTGTATACTGGTGGTGTTCAGTTCAGGGGAACTCTTTATACGAGAGACACATCTCTGTCTGTATATGTATTTATTGATGCTGGTCTTCCGTTGACTTTGATCTGTATTCATGTGACTGGACATAATACAATTAACAGGTAAGAGGTTAATTTAATTTGATAACGAGCCATAGCGGTCAAGGTACTGGCTTAACGAGGTAATAGTGGTTATAAAACGTGTCGGTTTTGGCTTCTTACTATACACACACTTATGCTTATCGGTATTTAGCACACGTGCGGTTTCCCGGTACTTACAATGATAGCAACAATAGATCAGCGCGCGAGAGGAAGCCTCTTACAAATATGTAAGTATATAGCTGATGTCAATGATTTCCTAAACATTTAGACACATGTTATACAATTGAGATTTAATAGACGTGTAAAAGGTAAGTTCTGCGACTTCACTATATTGAGAAGGTTTTAGTTCGGTTTTATTTCATTTATTTGATGGGGATTTAACGCCTTATTCGACTTTCTGTAACTCGTATGACGTGCCTGGCAAATAGGCAAAGAAAACCATCATCGACGCGACTGGAAACTAACAATGCCAACACAGTACATGCAATAACGACACGCAATACAAAGACATCCCCAAATATAATGACTTCCTGTTGCTCCGAGGGCACCAGGGCACCAGGAAGCCCCATCAAAACCGCCTTCGTTTGAGTTCGAAACATAAAGCAATAAGTAGGTACTGTGTCTATACAAGCTCTTTAAACTAATCACGCTGACATACGGATTAATTATCACCGACGAGTTACATGTCATGTTGTAAAACACAAATAAGTATTGGCTTTGTTCCGATGGGGATTTTTTGTTTCATCAACATATTGTTTCAGTCACTTCTTGCTATTGATAATAGCACATGATCTGACTCAATATTCAAAATGTCTACCAGAAAGTAAACGTATATACAGTTTGTTGCCCAACAATTTTGAGGACCTGCCTGACAATATAACTCTGCGGTCGTAGTCTTTTCCTAAAAGTTCTGATCCAAGACCTTAATTGACCTAATTATAACTCTTCGGGTGTCTGAGGGTTTCGGATTTAATTCGGGGAATAAATTACCTTGAATATTATTATCTTGGAACCAGCGCCAGTGGATAAATATATCCGCTAAATACATGTATCTAAGGCTTGTTTAGCACTTTCCAATGGATCCACGTTCCCACTTTAACTTTCAGTTTATATATGTGTGATTAGTATTGGAAGTAGGTTCCTGACCCGATCGAGTCTTTAAATTAACAATCAGGAGCTTGTCAAAATGGATCCCATTTTGTTTTAAAAAAGCAGTGAAAAGTGTATACGACACAAATTATGTTGAAATAGTAGTCTGCCATACATAAATTATTATTTATTATTTATTTTTGTATTTATTTATTTGTTGACACTGTTGATATATAAACTCGTTTTTGGTGTGAAATAAAAGGTCATTACTAGTATTACCGCCATTTCATTACAGTATTCACTGTATATTTCCTGGCGGTCCCTAGTCTGCTATATCCCATGTCATAAACGCAATAAATACACACATAGCAGCATGTATCCACCAAATTAAATATATTTTGAACTAAAACTACAAAAAATATTAAAACAAGCGCTCCCCGACAGAAAGTACAGTTTAAAAAGCAAATCACTATGTTTAACCTATACAAATTATTAAGATAAAACGAATAGACAAAATATGAGTTATAAAAACAATATATGTAATGTCAATAAAGACAGTAATTGCGTTAATATATTTGCAGTGAGAAATAAAAGCGAGACATATAGATCTCGAGATGTCTGTAGGTTACCCATAACACAACTCGAGATTAAGGTTTATTTAGAAACTTGTCTCTGGGAGTTATCTAGAACATTTTAATTGATCTACATCCCTGTGCCAGTATGATTGCTTTTAGAAATATATGTATGTGCACGTGGAAACAAGTTGACTTTACAATTCTGACATCTATAACAATACAAAAATAAGCATACACAATAATTTATTTGAAAAAATAAATCTTATGGTTTCATCACTCTTAAAAATGCTTATTATTGACAGCGGACAGCTGTATATCATTGTAGATACATGAACATGCAGCGACGTAATATAGTTATTGGCCATATAGAGGTGCGGTGGTCATCTTCCTTATCTAGGCAAACCAGAACAGGAGATCGTCCTACAGCTATCTTCGAATTATCCATTTTGAACCTTGATTTGGTATAAATATAGGTTATGGAAAAGACAATTTTGTGCTGTTAACTGACTGTTAACTGACTACGTGACAGTTCGTTCGAATTGTTGTAACACTAACCTCAAAATATTGATTTTTTTAAATCGATTATATATTCGAACCGGCATGTGGTACAAGTAAATTAGTTTAGCGACTTGATTGACTTAACTATTTATTTAGCCATATACCCCGTATAATGTGTCGGTTGCTATTATCTATATGAGGAGTTTTCCAGCTATAGCAGGTAAAGACCATACAATGATATTAGAAATGAGAAGAATCACACGTTTAGTATGAATGGCAATTGTTTCACATTGATTTCAAGAAACGCTTTTCATTCCCCATATAGGTAAACGAATATTTATGGAACATATATATGCTGTATATGCTGTATCCAGCTGAGCTCATCGTCATGGCAAATTATAATTACCAAATGGTTGCCTTTGTCAGCAATTAAATATACGTTTTGTTTGTCTGTTGTTTAACATATTATTGCTCAATATGATATTCAATATTCGATTTTGATCTCCGTGTTGTAAAATGTGTGTGGTTATCACATATCGGGAAGTGTACGGTTCCTAGCTCAACTTTGACACCGGGCAATATAAAAGACATAATACAAAGTTTAAGTAATATATAACTTGACCTACTTTTGATATAGTGATATTAAAACCCAACCCTTGACGACTTGTATTTGGGTAAGGTTCAACACGAGATACCTAGGTATTGTGTACGAGTATAGAGAAAAAACATAAAATAACGATACGGCTGGCGTGTATATAAGGTAGGATCTACATGTCGAAACTAAATAAGCCTTTCTCTTCATAAATTATACATATGCCCACTTACTTTAAGGTATAATACCATCTTCGTGCTTATTATTAATTTAAAAAGCCACTGTTCACACAATCAGTACCGCCAACCTTTGTTAAGTGAATCCAAAGTTTCTATGTTATGTGAAGCAAAATAACTTCCCTTTAGGAATCTTGTAGTTCGGAAGTTTAGGGATTCCGCCTGAAGAATTAACGTGCACCGAAACACTTTGAACGCTAATCGTGAATGTTGCATGTTAATAAACCGACAAGTGAAAATCCACAAAATCTCATACTAAAATGCACGTGTTTTTCTACTACGATAGTTGAATATATCGAATGCTCCATAAATAATGTTCAATTATGGCAAGAGTGATTGAGTAAATGGATGTATATGTGAATGCATGAGACTCATTTGTTTAGGCAGCGTGGGTGTCTGGTTGATTGGGTGGATATTTAATGTGGAAAAATAATTTGTCATATTTTAAAGCTTGCGTTGATATCAGTTTGCTTGAGTTGCGATGTTTCGTTTGGTTAAGCAGGCCGTATATAACGTGTGATCAAGTGTTGGCTTTGTAAGTTATTTACTCTGGTTGGCCGTTGCCATTTCTGACTGTGTTAATTGGGTTAATTCTAACAGGTCTCTCATATCAGCCAAGGGAGTTTTACATGATGTCCAATCCGATTAACTGCCTTCAAAGCTTACAGTATTAATTATCACTTCTCTATCCGTGGTTTTATTTTTAAAAAACGTGACCAGGTGATTTGTCTATGTACTGATAAAGGTTGATCAAACCATGCCACACACTTGTCGTATTATCAGTATACTAATATAGAGATTATCATTTTATATCCCAACCTTAGTATATATCATTATTTATCACTTTTCTTTGACTATGTCGGGATCAACCACGAGGATTAGTTTTGCAGTGACGTCAGAAAACACATTTAACGCGAATTTTATCATAGGGCCTATGAACTTGTGACAGATACAATTGTCTTTGTCGAGTCGGAAGTTAGATGGGGGTAAAAAGAAACCACACAAGCAAAGTCATAAATACAAAGGAAGGGTAAGCTTAAATACAAAATCGTTAAAACAAGTTGTTAATAAATGTTTGTAGTAGATCCCTAGGAAACTATATTAAACATCTCGAGACGATCTATTGCGAATACAAAGTAGAATTAATTGATCGACTGACTTATTCTCGAATATTGTGGCAAATATCACATTCCTTTAGAGGACATTTAACAAGCGTTGATGTTTGGCGGCACAAAAATGACAACGAGAGACTAGCAAAACCAAGGATCCCTCCTTACGAAAGATTTTTTTATTCTCAGTTAAGAGCTTTTTTAAATAAAAATTGTTAAACTGACAAAGAAACAAGGACTTACAGTTAGTCACTTTGTATATTTTCTTATCTTTGAGCCCACAAACATTACTTAGCCCGCTGGATTAAATCAAGTTACGAGCTTTGTCCAGATTTCACACTGTCCTACATTCGCTTTTCCCATAAAATCTAGACTACACCTTTTTATCCATGTATGCCTAATTTAAAAGACAACTTTGCTTGCCTCTATCTCGATATGAACTCGGGTCTGGCAATATAATATATCTTTTTCGTGTACTTTTCTATCTGTTAAAGACCCTGAAATGTCACAATCGTTAAAGCAGGCGAACTCTCTGTACAGTGTCAGAAATCGAATCCCATGCAATGTGATTTCGAGACTCCAGAGTATAGTGTCGAAAATCTGTCCTCCAGCAATGTACATGACGGAAATATTCTGTCCTCCAGCAATATATACATGACGGAAATATTCTGACCTCGAGCAATGTACATGACGGAAATATTCTGTCCTCCAGCAATGTACATGACGGGAATATTCTGACCTCCAGCAATGTACATGACGGAAATATTCTGTCCTCCAGCAATGTACATGACGGAAATAGTCTGATCTCAAGCACTGTACATGACGGAAATATTCTGACCTCCAACAATGTACATGACGGAAATATTCTGACTTCCATGTACATGGGGGTAACATTCTGACCTCTAGCAATGTACATGTCGGAAATATTCTGACCTCCAGCAATGTACATGACGAAAATATTCTGACCTCCAACAATGTACATGACGCAAATATTCTGACCTCTATATACATGGCGGATATATTCTGACCTCCAGCAATGTACTTGACGGAAATAGTCTGACCCCAGCAATGTACTTGACGGAAATATTCTGAACTCCAGCAATGTACATAGCGGAAATAGTCTGACCCCAAGCAATGTACACGACGGAAATAGTCCAACCTCCAGCAATGTACATGTCAGAAATATACTGCAAGACATCCGACTTCTGTAATCTGACATAAGAAGTCAGATCTCCGACTATGTATGCCATGTCAGAATTGGGATCATCTGTACTGCGATGCCATAATTAGAGTTTCTTGTACTGTGATGTTAGACTTAGGATCTCCTGTAATGTATGTGATGTCAAAATCGGTATCGCTTTTATTTATTAGGATATTATGTATTGCGATGTCATATTGGATCCCCTGTAATGTGTTAACATAATAGAGATATCTTATAATGTGATGTCATTTTACGGATATCGTCCCAATTTCGATGTCATAATTGGAATCTTCTGCAATGTGCTCTCAGTTTAAAATTCATGTAATATGATGTCCTAATTTGGATCTCCTCTTTATGATGTCAGAATTGGGATCTCCTATAATGGAATATCATAATTGGGATATCCTGTAATGTAATGTCAGAATTAGGATATCCTGTAAACCGATATCATAATTGGGATATGCTGTATGTGTTGTAGGGTCTGATGTAATGCGATGTCAGAATCGGGAGATTATGTAATGTCCCGTCAGAATTGGGATCTCCAGTACTGTGATATCAGAATTAAGATCCCCTGTAATGTGATGTCAGAATCCGTATCGCCTTTATAGCGAGGTCATACTTAGGGTATTCTGTATTGTGATGTCATATTGGATCTCCTGTATTGTGTTATCATAATAGAGATATCCTTCCAATTTCGATGTCATAATTGGGATCTTTTGCAATGTGATTTCAGTCAGAAATGGAAAACTATGTAATGTGGTGTCAGAAATCGGATCTCTTGTAATGTGGTTTAAGAATCGAATCTCATGTAGTGTGATTTTAGAATTGACATTTTATGTGATGTAGTGGGTGTCAGAATTGGGAGATCCCATAAGGGGATGTAAAGAATCGACAGCTTCTCTAATTTGATGTCATAATTGGGATCTCCAGTCACAGATGTCAGAGTTGGAAAAGCCTGTAATGTGATGTCAACTGTGGGATATCCTGTAAAGCGTTGTCCCAATTGGGATCTGCGACATGAGGTCAGATTTGAGATATTCTGTCATTTTGATGCCAAAAGTGGGACATCCTAAAAATGTAGGTCAGAATTGACATATTCTGTAATGTGATGTCAGCTTTGTAATATCCTGTATGTGATGTCAGGAATGGAACAGCCTGCAATTGTGATGTCGGAATAGGGATCTCTTAGCTTTACTGCGTTGTCAGAATTGGAATCTCTTGTAATATAGCAGCGGAATCTTCTGTAATGTGACGTCAGAATCGGTAACTTATGTAATGTACTGTCAAATTGGGTTCTCTTGTAATGTGATTTCAGAATTGGGATATCTTCTAAAGATATGTCATTATTGGGATATCCTGTAATTGGATGTAATAATTTGAATGTCCTGTAAAGTGATGTCAGAATTGGGATATTGTGTAAAGGGATGTCAGAATTTGGATATTCTGTAAAGTGGTGGCAGATAAGGGATCTCTTCTTGTTTAATGTGTTGTCAATATAAGAATCTTCTGTACAATATGATATCAGAAATGGGATCTCTTGTAATTTGATGTCAGAATTATGATCCCGTGTAATGTGGTGTCTACAATTAGGATATTCTGCATTGTGATATCAGAAATTCGAATGTCCTGTATTATAATGTCAGATTTGGGATATCCTGTAATGTGGTGTCAGAATGGGGATCTCCTAAATGGAACAACCGGCTATGTGGTGTCGCAAGAGGGATATCCTGTATTGCTATGTAAAAATTGTAATCTCCTGTAATATGGCAGCGATATTGGGATCTCCTGTAATGTGATGTCAGAATCGGCAGCTAGCTTATGTAATTTGGTGTCAGAATTTGGATATCTTGTAATGTGAATAAAGAATTGGAATCTCCTGTGTTGCGATGTCAGAGTTGTGATCTCCTGTAATGTGATGTCAGAATTGGGATATCATGTATAATGTGATGTCAGAATTGGGACCTCCTGCAATGTGGTGCAAGAAATCAGACCTGTGATGTGGTGAAAAGGTGAGGTGAAATACAGTGAAAGCACTTACAAGTAGATTGGTTTTCAATCCAGTCGTAAAGTTGTTACTTTAAAGAGTTGCTCCGATTTAAAATGGTTTAGCATTTGCCTGGCAAATAAGAACCATGAGGATGGAGTTCACTGTTTTCTTTACAAGGGTATTCGGGCGTTCACTATGACACAGCTGATGGTAGTCGGTCACGCTTCGGCCGTCTAACTCTTAAAATACTTTGCGGCACAAATGAAGACATATCAAAGCCTTCACGCGGACTATTTCCGACTCATATTTTTTTTTTTTTTTTTTTCACATTTTGATAGTTCAAAGTTTGCATCTTAAATCATCTAAGTAATATTACGTCCCGATTGTGTACCAATTTGCTGCCGACTTCCTGTAGGGTCTATAGTCTCGTCTGAACCAAACGGTATAACCTATAAATATCAAAAAAGCACCGCCCTATCTTTAAATATGTATTTCTTTTCATAAAATATCAGCTGATTCAAAAGTGTTTTATACTATTAGTCACGAGCCATAGAAAACACAGACAGCTGGCAAGCAAATAAACACATTCGAACTAAACACCTTTATAATCGTAAATTGAGCTTAGCTTTTGTCGACATCTGTCTCGCCAGTAATGTGTCTCAACAATATAGGCTTATACTGTCCTTGTTTGGGTTCTAATATATATACATCGTTACTAAATTTTGACACGCCTCTATGGCTGCGTGTTCAATGTAAGCTTTAATGTGACGATTGGGACTAAATAGCTACAGCCTTGTCGCCTCTTTATCTACAGGGATTACGCACATCTTCCATTTCAACCCGAATTAATAGTTAAAGTGCATGAAGTTGCTGGATTCTCCGCTATACACCCTATATGGCAGTAATTACTGACACGATTTGCACACACACACCCTCTCCCCTCCCCCCCGCACACAAATTAAATTAGACTTTTTATGTCGTATTAAAACAATAAATGTTTATTACCTAATGATAACACAACCTGATATAGAACAATGACAATGAAATGGCCGACTTCTTGTTGACTGGTATAGACCTATTCCCTATTACTTCATGGAAAAAGCAGTGTGCGAGACGTATGCATAACATTTTTTCCACACATTTATTTATACCATATTTATGTGGTGAACAATACAATATATTACCCCGACATAAGTATTGCTTCCGTATACGACCGGTTGTATAGAACAGTTAGCAAGATTGACGGAGTAGGGAAGCAGTAAAAGTTATTTTCTCTTCTAGAAGGGCCATATGGGGCTTTATTGAGTCTCGTGCCACATGTGTTGTTGACACGGGGAAATGTAAAGGACTATAGATCTTTAGCCTATAAAGAAATTGAGATATTATCACACCAGGGAATAGAGTATAGGCGTATACCCGCAAGTGATTAGATGAGGATATAATTGTCCATGGAATCCTGGATGAAACAGTTACACGCATGTTCAGAGAGAGGGGAGCCACCGTGTACGTTTTGGTTTTACCGACGTTGGGAGGGTAAGTTGTATCATGCAATTAATTCAGGCATACGCTGAATCCCCGACGTGAATTGTTGTGTCACGGTATTATACGCCACTCAACGAAAATGGCTCGAAAAACCTCCATTCAGTAGCTTAACTGCGTTGGCTGTCATCCATCAACAATAATACACACTGCAACCCATCGCAATTTAATTGAAGTCTATATTTATAGTATACTCCCTATGTTGATTTTATTATTTTATATTCGATATTTTCCTTCCAATTATAGTGTTTGTTAACGGTTCTGTGTTGATTTTGTTAGTTAGGACTGAAAGATTAAATTAGTTTACATCCAAATTGTTTTAATTTTTTTTTTTCCTATTGTTATAATCTCTCCCCTCATTCGTGTGAACTAGTCGGATGTTTAAGAGGGCCTATACAATGCTCGATTCGCATGTACGGTAGTCTACATATCGGTTGCCTAATTAAGTTTAGTGATGGTTGGTTTGTGATTTATTTATTAGATCTTAGGGAAACAGATCATTGACAAACACTGTACCGTACTCTGCATTGAACTAAAGTACAAGCCAGAAAACCCTACGGCTATCCACTAACATATAGCTGTTAGAATAATAAATACTGTCTGCGGGAATCGAACCCACGAACCCAAGGGAGAGGGGAATATGTGGCCTCTGGTTGACAACAACTAATATTTTCTATTAGCAACTTTGGGATATAACGTACATCATAACATAATAATTTTTAAAAATCAGACGATGACGAACATATTGAACAGAGAGGCACAGCCTATATATAGATCTATACATTTATCTATAGACCAATATAGACCTTATAGGCATACATGTATATGTTATCACTTAGATCCATGGAAGTGATTATGGACCTATATATATGAAACCCCGCAAGTTTCTCACCTGTTCCTTTGATCAGACATCGGATATCAATTGATCAAATTACACAATCAAAAAGAAAGAAAAAAAAGTATAGGCCTAGGCCTGTTAGGAAAAGACTACATCGCTTACAAGTAATTCCCGCTCGCCAGTTTTGACTATAGTTAACACATATTCGGATAAAAAAAATGTATTCAGTCTGGGCATATATGTACAAATTAAATAATATATAAACGTCCAAGTATGGACAGTTGAGAAAGCCATATTAAGTTACATCTCAATAAGGTATTAAGTACCATCAGAAATCTTATCAAACTTATATCTGCTTGATAGACTTCTGGCAACTTATACATAGGCCTATGCTATTTAAAACCTTTTCCATGAGACCAAACAGAAGAAAAATACTGGTCATTTTTGTTTTAGGAATAAAACCATCATCCTTATATGCAATGGCGATACAGTTTTAAAATACATTACGCAACAAAAGTGAACTTGAAAGCGTATAGACTGATTTCATGGACGGTTATATACAATATTAACACCGTGACAGTTCAACAAGAGTCAGGCCTACATAATAAAAACTCAATCATATATTGATTCAAATTATTAAAAATCCTGAGTGTCTGTATAACTCGCAGCGTTAGACTTAGACCTATATCTGCATCATTATATGCTATCAGCTTTGATCAATATCAGCTGTCGTCCTTCACAATTTTTTTTTTTTAAATGGCGTTTTTGTTTTTCTGGTTACTTGAGTTATCCGACAAAAGTATCACCTATTTATTTAGGTTTAGGCTATTTATTTACAGGCATTGGTGATTGTATTATGTTTTAATTGCCGTGAGCCTGTTTATGCAGCCTATACTATATAAGCATGGCAGGTCTACTATACGTAGCCTACAGACCTAATGACTGAATGCTTTCTACATTGCTCCTTCTTGGAATATAGAAAGCAGAAAAGTCATAGGCCTAGTATCTTTAGTCAGCGTCCTGGTTTGAAGTTAGACTTAATTTTTGATAAGATTACCCACTTTGAACAAGATATTACACTCAATAATTTTTTTGTGTCTTTTAGAAAGTGAAGTTTAACGGTATTTTCGTTATTTTGGGATTAGACTTTCTTAGGTTAAACAGATTCTAGTTCGGAAAATTTTGCAGGTTGAAACCCGTCCGGGAATCGAACCCCCGACCCTCAGAGTTAGGCACCGAATCGCCAGCAGTAAATGCCGGCCACCTAGAACACTTAGAAGGCCGGATGGCT
>JARFOD010009609.1:0-11451 GCA_031763545.1 Mopalia muscosa
TGAGAACACCAGGCAACAGAAAGCTCCTCTTTTCTCGCCTCTTACGATCGACCGAGGAAGCCGAGGGAGTATTCTGCGGGACTGGCCAACCCGCTCCCCCACGGGGCTGTACATTCAAAGATTCCACATAAATTTTTCCATTTATACACTATATGCGTGCTGAAGTGGTTAATTTGAGTTCATGATTTCATACTCAGATGTCATGTTTCCATAGACTTATACTGGTCATTGATCTGTAATTGGAATTTAATCATGTTGCCCAAATATAAAAAAAAAATAAAAAAAAATAAAGCAGTTTTAAAAAAAAGGAAAAGAGAGGACAATAGAGGTCCTCCTCAAGCTGGACCATTTCAATGTTCTTTATGTAAGTAACTTCTCTGAAATTCACCGTTCTACATAGTCATCTTATTCAGTATGCAACTGTACCATTGTATTTCTGTAGTATGAAAGTGAGCCATTTCTAATGTTAAATTACAGCTAGCCAGCAGGGTCTAATCAGTACACTCTGTAACCTTGTACAATATTATGTAAGATGATGATTATCAGTAAATTCCTCAAGGGCCTGCAGGACTGACAACTCTAGAGAGAATCAACAGAGGAGAATAGGCTTGATTTGTCATTCAGCTCCCAGTCAGCAGAGATATGACAGTCTGCTGGTTGTCATTTTCCATTTAGACATCAAGAAATACATTTTTTTTAAATCTAGGAAAATTTATATTTTAGTAATGATTTAAATGGCTAGGATAAAAAAATTACAATATTCACTAGGCTAGCTAGGTTAAAAATCTTAAATGAAAATATTCAATCGCCAATGGCTGATTGTCAGATTTAAATAGGCTTGTTTGATTGGGGTTTGAGGTCATTCATACATATTTTAAATGTACGGATATGATGTCATGCTGGTACAATGGTGAAAAGAGTCGCAGAGGCGTGAGAATCATGAGGCAGGCATTTAATTACAAGACAGGACAATCACAGTACAAGAGAGCGAAATTAGAATATAAGATAACACATAAACTTTACGTTGCCCAAATTATAATTGGGAGGGCCTTCTTCAGTGAGTGAAAGCATATTGATTATATCCTCGCATGTAGAGCAGTGCTGGGTTAAACCATACTTCAGCTTATATTATTGATTTCAATGAGAAGCCAGATCTAAATATGGAACTAACCTTTGTGATTAAAATTGAAATGAAGGACTCCGTTCTTTCTGAACGTGACATGTTATATATTCAGCATTAGGAACATCACCCAATGAAGTGAATTTATCAAGAAACCATATGATGGAATAGTCTAATCAGTGTGAGTTTGCTTGAAGTACTACTTAACATCTTCTAAAAAAACATCTTTAGGTTACATGTATTTTATTTTGGATAGCTTCAGATTATTGTAGTTACTGTAGTTAAACAGCCTGCAGGACAAAATTTGAAAAATGTCTGACAAAATATTTTATACATTTCCACCCCTGCTCTTGACTATTAAATCTTAAACTCTCAGGAAAGTTCACTGGCCATCTGTTCATAATCTCAAGGGAATCTTACCTAACCAGCAACCAATAGACAATCGATACAAACTAGTATTTGCAGGTAAGACATTAAAAAAACAATTAGATAATTTACTGTATCATCCAGAGAGTTAGAAATTTTGACAATATGACACCCAGCCTATAGAGCCTGGGACTCTTCTTAAAGTTAATCCTTATCGGCCCTTCCAAGCAACCTCAATACAGCTTTAACATTCCACACATGTTCAGTGTGATGTGGACAGTTTATACCTCAAAGGCAACAGCAGAATTAACATGGACTTTATACCCTTAATACCAATTGATTAGAACCTTTTGAACATGATCTGTTACAAAAGCAGTATCTGGAACGGAGCTAGCCTCTAAAATAAATGTAAAAGTAGTGTAGAGTTCTAAAGACAGCATACAGCAGGATAACATTCATCTATACCAAACGTAGCCCATTCAACTCTGACAAAGATACAAGTTCACCAATCAATTTGTTGTAGTAAGCCGCTGTCCGTGTAGAGCCTCTATATTCCAGGTTCAGATCCCCATTTACCTTTATAGAACTATGCATAAATCAGATCAAAGTTTGTTTGTTTGAGGCTTAAAGTCCTACTCCACAGTATTTCAATTATATGATTACGGATTGTCCATTGCCCACAAGGGGCTTAGCCAGAAATCCAAAGTAGGGTGTCCAAAATGGTCATTTTGTTTCACTTTTTAAGTAACTTGGTGTCCAATTTGTCATTTTTCCTATCTCCAGCATGTTAAAATTTCTTAAAACAGGGTGTCCAAATGATGCAATTGTTCACTTCAGGGTGTCCACTTGGACGGGTGGACGGGTGTCTGCCTAAGCCCCTGATTGCCCACAGTTCCTAGCTTAAACACGGTGGAAAACCATGAAGAAACCGCATAAAAACCACTCCTGCCACAGCCCTAGCCACATTGTGTGGCTCGCTCACATACCTGATGGTGGACAGATGAACTGTGACCTGTGAGTGGTAATCATTGCGCAGGATTACTAGACAGATACGCTAGCAGCTAAGCCACGACCAAAGGCAGATGAGCTTAAAGAACTTGGTTCTATGATATTAGGAATATTCCACATACTGCAGGTGCCCGGTACAGGAAATGAGTCAGTAACCAGTCCCACACATCCTACGCACAGTCAATTAATGACTTAATAAACATCTCCGCTAATTATTAAGAATGGCATAATATTGAAATTTAAAGGTTGGAACTGTCTTCTATGAATATAGCAGTATAGTTTGTTTTCTTTTAAGGACATTTGAAAGGCCATGAATCAACATTTTGTTTGGACGACTGGACAAAATTTCAGATTATTGAACTCAAAATAGTGTATGCTTCAATAAAATGAATCAGACTACCAGCAAATGTTGAATGAAGGCTAAATCTGTTTTCCCAGAAATTCATTGTCAAGTTTATAGTTGTAATCTGAACACTTTCCTCATAAATGTATTTATAGACATATCAAAAACCAGTAAAGTTTCTGAGAGGAAACTGGCTTTGGTGGAACTTTGAAATCTTTTTCCTGGGGTATGGTAGATAGCAGGGAAATACTGACATGTATAAATAAACAAACTGCTGAAGTCTGCATGGGATCTGTCAGTTTATGATAGCAGCTCCAAGACAAGTTTATCTCACTCTCAACCCCCTGGGGTGCCCGATTAGCAATATTAAAACAGAACCCAAAAACTCAAAAATAGAGAGAAAAAAACACTGCCATACACATAGACATACATGTACACCTGTGTTGTGTGTATAATGTTAAACACTAACTGACAACCATTTTATTGTCCATGTTTGAATGAAAGGTGTAAGCATTATAATTTCATCCAAAACTATTTGCTGAAGTTTCTTACTGTTAACAAAATGAAGCAATATTTTCAGCTGATTAGTCCTCAAAAAATCTTATTTAAGTAAATCTTTGGTCAGTTAAGATAGTTTGTTACAGATCATCTATCCATAATTCTTAAACAAGAAAACTGCCCATATGGTACATCAATAACACTGAAGTTATCCATAAAACTTAACAGAGGAATAATGTCATATAAATAATATGTTATCCCTGATAACATTCTCACGCTAATTGCACATGTATAGTTTATGCCTACAAACCCTTATCCTAAACTTTTACTAGGCTGTATCGTATCCTCTATCTTAAGTCATATCTTGAGTTAAATCAGTACGCCTACAATACAACTCTCTGTGACTTTTTATAGACTTTTTTCGGAAATTTAAGATGTGGACGGAAACATATGTTAGAGATAGGGCAAACGGGGTATTGCAAAAAGACAGATTGGGGAGAAGGGCGGAAGGGTACGGGAGTAGAAGAGAATGTATGAGAAGCACTGAGGCTAGAATCTCCCTTATATAAACACCTTCTGTAGACAGCTGCTTCAGATTGAATACAGATCCTCAGATTTCACCAGAAATCTCTATACACTATATACACACACCCTATGTCTTAATACAGACCTATATCTACAACACTCTGGCTCTACCTTGGTTTCTTTATGGGGCTTTGTTCTCTAACAGTGACTACTGTACACCATCTTATACACTACACTACATAATGGTCACTTTCCTAGTTTCTTAATTCACTTTGTGAAAGTTTTAGTTAAAATGTACAAACTAAGGTTTCTTGAGTTGAAAACAAAACAAAAAGCAGCAGAGATTAACATTAAGCCAAGCGATCAAAGCAAAATTATCCACTTCAATGTAATAAGTATTCGCTATTAAGTGAATCATCTTAAAGACCTGCAAAAGACTAATCCCGTTGACAAGAGGTAGGAGATACTCCAGAGAAGCTTAGCCATAATCCTAATCCAGATTAACCTTTGATCCATATCCAGGATAAGAAAACCCCTAATTAATTCCATGAGAAACCATCAAATTATTATATGGGTACCTGAACACTATGAAATACTAACTTATTAAAACAAAAATCAAATCATGTAGTATAAAAACATCTCTCGCAAAATTCATTTGCAGAATTTAACTCAATTCATTTGCAAGAGGCTGTGGATGAGAAAGGACAAAACTTTCTTTCTTACCTTTGGTTGTGATCGTTTAGGTACTGCTACTTTAGGGTCAATCTAAAACGAAAAACACCAGAGAATATAAGTATCTTTTAATTAGTGCTTTACATCATACAAAATGTACAAGTAACTCAGGCTATATTCCTTATGTGTGAAGATATCCACATCGAACAAAAAATGAGAAAGATAGAAGATAAAAAGAGGGTGCTAAATATTAAACTAAACTCCTACAATCTGATAACCTGTAGATTTCTTGGATAGGACTTCAGCGAAAAAAAATGAAAAAAAAATGAAAACAAGTGGTAACAAATGTGAACCCTATCCAATTTTATAGTAGTAGACTTAATTTGACAGCAGGAGGGAATTTGGCATTTTAACTTGTCATAACCTATGCTAATTCAATAATCAATTTTGGGAAAACTGATATTGTACATATCTGTGGTTTTATTTATATTATCATCTATATCCAAGTATACATGTAAGTCTAAAACCTAGATAAAATTTCAAAAACGTCTTCCAGCATTTCTTCCTGGTACCTTAAAACCAAAATGGTGTTTTGGGATTGACTAATGATTTGGGTTTGTTAATGATATGACTGAAGGCTGGTACAAGCTATTAATTAGTTGGTGGGTTATTCATTCTTCATGAATTCCTTAATAATTTATTTTGTTCTGGCTGTTGCGATATGAATGATGCATGGTTTGGAGAAGATGCCCTCCCATAAAGGGTTTAATTAAAACTAGTGCATGGTAAAATTCTACCCTAATCTGTCTGCTGAAATATTTAATAATGGTCTTTAATCTATAAATATTATTTAATGTTGAGGTGCAATTATAAATTTAGGGTGATGAACATATATTTTACAATTTAAAAACATTGATTGTAAAATGGCATTTTCATAAAAAAAAAATGATATATTATTTTATGTTATTGTGTATTATATCGCTGATTACAGCTTAACTGATGTATTGGTGTCTTGCATGAACATTTTAATGTACTGAGAGACAAAAAAAGCTATGATTGATATGGTCAACTGAATGAGAGAAGCCGATTTTTACTTTCATTTCGACTTACTGTTTATCAAACCTATGATGGCCATACATGTATATACTGATCTTGGCCTGTAATGGTATTGAACATGCAAGAAGGGTTTTATGTAATCTTTTATTTTACATGAGATTTTATTTAATAAATCTGTATGTTTATTCTTTCCATTTAAATGACAGAAATAATACTACATATGAAACATAGTGATATTGTAATATGTAACTTCCCCATTATGTAGTTAAAGTAATCTATATTGAGTGTTAGAGAATGCATCAATAGATATAGTACTAGAGGGTTTGGGATTCAGATCTGTTCTATATTGGGAGCAGCCAAAGCCCTCAAGTCTGTGGTAATTTTCTATTGCCAGAATCGACCCGTAGTTCATTCAATTTAGTCAGGCTACCCAGAAAGAGGCATGCCGATACTGTCGACATATCAAAATGTATTAAACGCGGAAGATTATTAGATCTGTGCCGGGTAGAATTAGAAACGTTCACATCGTACCACGCGGTATATCCTCAACCCAATCCCATCATTTCTTTAACCCACAATGTCTTTCATTTAGCTGTCCGTGCGTCTTTGCATCGCATCCCAGAATTGATCAACGTTTCCACGTTTAGAGATTATCACGGTTGGCCGGTATCTACTGAGGTTTTAACAACGGCCCTAAGAGGACTGGACAGCATGGCCGAGTTCACGTCCAATCCCTCTCAGGGAATCTCATTAATTTAACCAAAGCCTGTCCAGTCCTAGATAAACACGGTTCTCAGATGATACCCTGGTTAAACCTGTCACTGGTCAGCCAAATTCAATTCTCACTGAATTTAAATTTTAAAGCAATGTCAATCGATTCCTGGTACGTGTAATAATACAGATGTCATTGAAGACAGCCCTCACACTTTCTTCATGCCCATAAACACTTAAGATTTTCAGCAACATTTTTTTTTTAATTTTTAGGAAACTGTTCTAGTGGCTGGAACTGATTCTAGTTCAGAAAGCTCTGCCAACACATTCACAGTTTATCCTGCTTGTAATAGGTTTTTGTTTCTTTTATATCCAGGAATGTATTGTTCTGCAGCAGTGATATGTCTCAAGCAGAATTACATTTTACTCCAGAAATAAATTTTATCAATGACAATTAAGAATGACAAACATTGATTAACTTTCAAGCCTTATTCCAGCTTAATTTAAGACGTTCCAAACATATCTGAAATATATTACAGTGTATATAGCGTATTTAATCAAGGAGTCAAAAATAAAAGCAATTCTTTATTTGGTGGAGTTGACCAAGGAGCTGTTTCTAGTCCCCTTGTTTTTGTTGAAATTATTAGTATATTTATTGAATTATATTTCTCCTACTCCTACCATAAGCTAGTACATCTGTCATATCAACTGATAGATAGGTCAAAAAGTGAGAGACACTAATATCTTAGCCAAACAGTGGATGTCTGAAGATTTTATATAATCCTTTAATATTGTCAAGCAAATAGCTGAAATAGGCTTTCAAATGCTCTCCATTATAAATTCAATACTTTAAATGATAACATTTTAAAAGCTAACTCAAGCATGAGTTATGGTATGATGTGATCATTTTAAAAAGTACACAAAAAGGGATAAACAAATGCAGCTTATTAAAACTCAATATTTTAATTTCAAACTACATTTACTGAAGCTATATTTCTGATTAAGCTTTTTAATTTTAAAAATACATTTTAAACAAATCCAAAACAATACGGACAGGCCTGACCAGATTCCTTTTCATTCTGCAAAAAAGATGCATTTTTTCTTTTGTTTGACAATTTCCATAGATAAATGACATGCCTTTAAGGCAATTATGGGCCTAATATCTCTAGTTTTTAGACAAATAAACAAAACATTAACATTATGGGATTTTTTTTTATAAAGATGCAGTATTTTTTTTTTATCTTTTCATGTGTAGATGCGAATAAAAATTTAAGAGGGGGGTTCAATGTTTGTTTGTTTGACTGGGGTTTAATTGTCTGCTTCAGTTATATTATGATGGATAGTCTATTTCACACTGATCCTTGCCCAAGTACGGTGAAAATCTCTTGACTACCTCAAATACCTGATGGTTGACAGACGGACTCGATCCAATGAATGGTACATTGGTGTAGGATTAGTAAGCACTCACACTAACCACTAAGCGAAGGATGCTTGTCTGGGGGTGCAATAAAACAACAGATAGTAGCCTGTATTTTGGTCGTAAGTAATGAATATGGTCACCTTATCACACGAAGTTGTTGGTAACGACTCTCACACCTGTGCTTGATTCAGAAGCGTTTTAGTAAAGAAGGAGTAAAGAAAGTGAAGTAGTGATGCTTACCGTTTTTGTATCTAAGTGATGAGGTCCATTATCAAGTACTTTGTCTACACTAGAGGGTTCTCTGAATGTAATAAACCCAAATCCCCTGAAAGTAATAAATGTACATCAAAGATAATTTATTGTCAATCTAATGAGGGATTCATGGAAAAGGAAGAATCATATTAAAAAATTCTTCCTCATTTCAAGATCTTTTTTTTAAAGATCCATTTAATAAATATGAAAGAATCCAAAGAAAAATTTTGTAATATCTTGAGAGGTGAAGTACTTGGTTACTGTATACCATACAAAAGGTTAGTTCTACAGAATTGATACATTATACTGGAATGACCACACCAGAATGTATACATGGTTGCAGCAGATTATAGAGATCAGACCAGATTCTCCACACACTCACAATATACTTAAGAGTTTAGACTAGATTTTCCACAAGGCTTCAGTATATTGTAAAAATCAAACTGGATTCTCCAAAGTTACAGTATACTGTAGAGATCAAACTGGATTCTCCACATTTACAGTATACTGTAGTGATCAAACTGGATTCTCCACATTTATAGTATACTGTAGAGATCAAACTGGATTCTCCACAGTTACAATACACTGTATAGATAAGATCAAATTTTCCACATGGTTAGAGTATACTTTAATAAGAGATACAACCAGATTCTCCAGTTACCATACAGTATACTGTGGATTTGTTTGATTAGTGTTTAACGTCATACCCAAGGGTATTTCACTTATTTGACAGATTGTCCATTTCATAAGGCGCCATCCTTATTGCTGATCAGCTGATCTCATAGGAAATAAATAGAGATACAAATTTATGGACAGATGTATGTGGTTTATCTTTGATTTAATGACATTAATCACAGCTATATAATACAGCGACATAGCTACTCAGACGACAACAATGACTTGCATAATAAGGTCATGAAACATGATCTTTCTAGGAAATTGACATGATCCTGAAGTCGAGCACAATGTATACAGCAATCTGACCGAGTCATGTAGGCGTATGTATCACTTTCCAGGTACACACATACAGTGTTCAGAGATCACTGGAGTTTTATTCCGTTACCTTTAGGTTTACCTCTACACATTTATATTTTTACTTATTACACAGCAGTGATACGAAAATGTCCACATACATATAACTTGTATCTTGTCAAGTATATTTGCCAGGGGTGACAGGGGCTTAGCCAGAAAGCAAAAGTATGGTATCCACAATGGTCATTTTGCTTCACTTTTTAAGAAACCTGGTGTCCCATTTTTACAGGTTCTTATCTCCTGCACGTTAAAGTTTCTTAAAACAGGTGGTCAAATTGAGTCAATTATTCAATTCAGGTGTCCAATGGATATGTGGACACCCCTCTGTCGAAGCCTTTGCTAGGTGACAACGGCTCTGGTAAGATCTTAGTCCTTAGCATTTCAGTGTTTCAAGAAAAACAGTCTTGTTTTATTGACCCTGCGTGGTAAACAGGATTTGGATAGTTGGACGCCGAACTCTTCCATGTAGATTGTTTGACTGATTGCGGCTGGACATCATACTCAAGAGAACTTCCACAACTCTCACTCCGCCTTGCTTAAATACCATGGGAAACCAAAAGGAAACCATGCACCCCTACCCCTATGAAAATGTCAGGGGCAGGGCCGTGCCATACTTAAAGGGAATTTGATTCAAATTTGAGTGGTGCATATGATAAAGATTTCAAACTCCAAGAAAACCATCTGAGATGAGCAAAACGGTGCAGTCAAAACATAACCAACAATACAGTGCTGACAGGGTTTCATAATGAATGTCATCTTGACCAAGATGAGAAAGGATATGATCAGACTAATATCGGCGTGGTGTCTAGTTCACACCAGTGACCAGCCTCCACCGGGACCAATATTCTGATACGCCAGACATAACAAACTAAAATTGTCTCATGTAAGAAATAAACTATTTTTAACTCCCAAAGACAGATTCAAAGTACATGTGTACATAAATCCCCCTTGGCATATATAGTATCAGGGTCTTGATAAAATCATAGTTTACCGGACTTGGATTCTTTCTCCAGTATGCCCACGCTAAGATGAGGAAACCAGACATGTTGAGACGCCAACAGACAGACAGGTGATGTAAGATACTTGTGGAGTACAGGATAAAATAGATAGGCTGACCCATGGGTGACGGGATGGGGAGATCGTTCTGAGCTACACATCAGGCAAAAATACAAGTTCAAAGAGGACATAAAACTATGTGTTCAACAATCTGTTCTATGAGGAAGTTTCCGCTAAAAGACAGATCAAAGAATGAAATAATATTGCTACATGCAGACAACGAATTCAGTGAGGTTAGTGTGACCGCATGTAGTCAAATGAACACCGGGCCAACTTTAATACACTGTAAGAGAAATGAAACACATCAAAAGATAGGGCACAAATTGGCTCTTAGTCTTCCTAAAATACAGGCTCTGTCTTCAGTTGAGTAAACAGTTTATTTACTACTCTATTATAATTCGTGAGAATATGACCAAAAAAAAAAAACACTGATGCCTATAATCAAGGGAATTTGCCATAAATCAAAAGTAAGGTGCCCAAAATGGTGATTTTGCTTCACTTTGTCCATGTTTATGAGTTTCTCTGTCCCCTGCGTGTTAAAGTTTCTTAAAACAGGGTGTCCAAATGGGGCAATTGCTCAATTCAGGGTGTCCATTTGGATGGGTTGACACCCCTCTGCCTAAGACCTTGCTTACGATTAAACTCTCAAAGCGTGAGGATATAAATCATGGCCTCTTTTAAATCCACCATCCACAGCAGGCAGATCAATAGATGAACAGTGTCTTAAGTCATGGTGAAAGGTGCACAATTTAAGTGACCAGAACTACCATGGATAAAATATCCATCAGTGGTATAAACACATGGTAAATGTAATTCAAGGGCCCAATTAAAAGCCTAAACAAAGAATTCTTCAAAGTCCAATACTGTAGTTGAATACATTAAGTGTAATACAATCTGGGACCAAGTTGATTAGGTACATGGGAGAGAGGGTGACTCCTAACATTGTTTTAAAGCCATAGAGGACAAGCTGAATGAGTAACAGAAATAATTTAATTTATTCAGCACAGATAGAGGGAGTGCACAAAGAAAAAGCTTGAATTGCGAGAATTAAATCCACTGATATGTAGTTACTGGGGTGTTGGGAAGAGGGGGGGAGTCATTAACCGGACTGAAGGCAACCACAATAGCACAATAGCATAGATGCTCAAATCAGGGCTTACTTCATATCTTTATGAAGAAACTTTATTGAGCAAGTGATATTGTGTAAAACCGACTTTACGTCAATATGTATCAAAGCTGCATATCGAAAGACAGATGGAAGGAGTACAAAAGTAAACGGAAACATTAGGTTCAGGAAGACAGATTGGAGGGGTTGTAACTACTGTTTAAGGCAGATTGAAGGGAGTACAAAGTTTAACACTCATCAGAGCTGGAGAGACAGATGGAAGTAAA
>JARFOD010009620.1:0-11451 GCA_031763545.1 Mopalia muscosa
AAGTGGATTCCGTCCTTCTGTTCGGCAAATTAGAGTCAACTAAAGCTTGTACCAAATCGACTGAACGGCATCAGCTGCAAGAAAGGTAAATGTTATTCCTGTGATAATGTCAATTACCTCATTGATTAAACGTTTTGCACCTGTCCTTTGTCGGTTTATATTTACCTGCTCAAGCAGTTAACCATGAGACTGAAATCCGGTGCGAAAAGGATTTTATTGATTATTGATATAAACAACATGTATTGTGTGAACGCACTATGCAAACAATTGTTACTACTTGTGCGAAAGCGGACCCGTGAGTTATTTGGCTATTTCTGGCTTTACGGTTGCTTTTGTTCCAAATGGATTAACTCCTGTCAGTTTTTGCACATCTGAACGCTTGAGGTGGCATATTTCTAGCAGCTGTTGAATTTTACGAACTCACTGATTGGGAGGCGATACAACATCGATAGTCCCTATCAAAAAACAAGTTGTTCATTTTTCGAAATCATGTTAAGTGACATAAAGCAAAACAATGCGTTGAATTATTTCTGTCAATACTGTGTAGTCTTAGTAATGTGTACGCTGAAAAATTTTCCATATGAGAATTCAGTCTTGTCCCCTTTATCTTTCCTTTGTTCACGTGAAATTGTTCTCTCATCTGGCAAAAACCGTTGCGTGATAGCGTTCTCTCCTCCGAAAAAGAAGCCGATCAAGTAGCACGAAAGCCTTCTTAATTTAAACAAATAGATGCTGACTTGTATCAAAATGAGTTAGAATCTAGTTTGAATCTAGTTATTGTAACTATATTTAAATGTTTGCTATCGATAAAATATTTTCAAACATTGGCACCAATGCATTGATGGTTTAAATGTGCAGACAGATCCGTTTCTGTGAATAACCCGAATGCTTACATGAAACTTCTCTCAGATGTTTTAAAAAAGCAATTAAATATTATATACACTTATCTGTTCAGAATAAGTAAATGAGATGAGTTTACCATTGAAAGAACTCATATAATTTCACCATTAGGAGAACATCTAATCGGAATCATCTAAGACGTCTTCCCAAATACATTATATTGTTTTATGAGCTATTGTTTTCTCACACACAAAAAAAAAGAATAAAATGTTCGCAATTGTTCAATGTGATTCATTGTCGTCTATTGTATTCAATATGTCTAACAAAATTAGTATATTATTTAGGTAATCAGTATTGGTGTGAAGCGTGAGTATATGTGTTTCTATATGCAGTTTATATATGCGAGGTATAACTTACTTTGACTACATTAGGCAATATTTCACTTCAGTAAAACAAATGAAAGTTAACTGAAGTAATTAAGACACTATAGGGTGGATGGCAAATCAACTGAGTTAGTCGAAATCAAGTTTGGTGTTACTTGCTCAATATACACCCTAAATCCGGGTCAGTGTTTAGTTATCGCACATTAAACATACTAAATCATTCTCAGACGGCTGAGCGAATGTCTGGAATAGGTGTACCGGACTAGAGCTAATCGCTAATACTATTTGAGTTATATTATGTCAGATGTTAATTGATATTTCTCTTGTCAATCTGTTCTGCCTTCATACTAGACTTAGATTTGAAATCGATGTTGTCTCACTTATCTATAAAATAAGATTTATAATTTTCCAACCTCCACATTTTTACATCGGAGCGCAATATATAGAAGCCAGTTAAATAATAAAACAATGATAATGATCTTTTTATTTTATTTTTTTCACACAACTTTTCTATTACTTTACTTTCTTATTAAGCCTTTTATCAGACAAATAACTGGCTTGTTTATAATATATATGAACTAAGTGCAGTAATTCCACATGTATTTTATACTATTAGAGGTTTCGACCATTCTCAGATGTAGTTTTCTGCCATGCAGAACAAAAGCAGAACTTGTGATACTTTAACTTACATCTTTAGTTGTCGACGTTTACTGCTAATATATTCCCAAAGTCGAAATCTAAATCAATTAACTCTTTAAAATTCGCAAGTAACACCCACGACCGCAGATAGAATAACTTCTTTTAAAGTAAAGTGTTATGTTTTATTAAACAACATAGCTACGTCATGCTTAGGGACAATACAATATTATGACTTTTTAGTTCACATAAGTGAAATTGTTCGGCACCCAATAATGAGCATTATACTTTAGGATACTTCTCCGAGATGAGCATAAAGTGGTCTCCAAATCGTCCTCCTTAACTATCAAAAAGTCGAATACACTCACGTCACATGTGTACTGTAGCTATGTAAAGATTAACCCTAAACAATGTTATTCGAATAGGAGCCCTCACTAATATGCTATTGCTAGTGCAGGTGAAACCCATGTAGTAGGACCATCCACTTTCTCTATAATGTCTAATTCTTCAAGTCTGGTTAGTTCTTTAGCGACTTTTCTCCGCAGATGGTAGGGTATACGACGATGGTGCTGCGTAACAGGTTGTACGCTCTGGCCTATGTGGAGTTTAACTTGGTAGTCTTTCATCTTTCCGATACCTGTAAATAAATCTGATTATTCATGTTTCAACTCCTCCCTTTTATTCACCCCTGGTTCTGCAACAAAATGTAATATTTGTATAAGCCCCAGTTTTTCGGCTGTTTTGTAGCTTATAACAGTGACGTGTTGTTATAGCTTGAGTGACAATAAATTGGTTAGCACACTATTGTGAGATGAAACTACCTTGCTTTAAATCTAACTTTTAGAGGTATGGGTTTATTTGAGGCAAAGGGGGGTATATTAGTGTTTAAAAGATTGCGAAGATTTCCTATGGCAAATGTCTTTCTTGTGAGTAATTTCAAGTGAACTGCTAACTGCGCGCCTGATTTTTCAAAGATAAAAATTCTGTTTTGATATTGCTTCTAGTTATGGCTTCAAAATTGTTGATGGATAATTCCAATATCAGTTTTGTTTCCATTTCACACTTAACATCCTACAGTTTGTTTTGCGAGGTTATATTTGGAATAATAAGGAGTGTTTTCCATTCCATTATCCTACGCATGTTCGTGATATACGGCCAGTTACAGCCATCTTCTCTCTGATAAGAAGTGGTCTTATTTAACAAATATGTTTCCACTGATAAGGATAGCTATAGAACAAGAGCCTTCCCACACGATCTTTTAATTCTACATGTCTGGAATGTGTAAGACGGTTGGGACTCGTGACCGGAGTAGTAAGCGTATGAATCCACTGATCCTTCTTCAATATACCGCTCCCAAGTTTTCCCAAGGGACTACAGTGATCTCGTGGGGTGACTGTTACGAGTTGCCCTCTCGGTTTAGTCCGTATTTAATTTTCACAGAATAACAAATAAGCAAAGCAATTATCTCTATCATAAAGTGGTCTCCAAAGCCAAGTCGTGGGAGTTCATCCCTGAATGTGAGGGGCCATAGTGTATCGAATTGTCGGTATTGTGCGCCATTCGTTTGGTTGATTATGGTTTTAAGTCGTACTTAATGTAATTTCATCCACATGACAACGTGCAAGCCAGTGGATAATAGAACCCACACGACACCACAAAGAAAGACAAGACAGGACAAAAAATCATAACAATTATAGGAAGCAATACAAAAACATCACAAACAGATCGATTTATGGAATTATAAATTGTATTATTTCGTAGTCCACTATCAAAAAGCCATGTAAGGAAGATAACAAAAGCACTCAGTAAAGTGAGGAATCTTGAGAATCTGACCCATTCAAGTGTAAAAAGTCTAAGGCCCCTACGCCTATGAACAAAAACAAGTTATGGGGCGGCGAATAGGTTAGCTCTTTGTGCAAGTTTATGAGCAGGGTCTAACATTTCATACAGTTCCACTTAATGTCGGTATTTTATAATGATTCGATCGACCGATTACAGAGCAAAAAGTCGTAATACAAACGAATTTGTGTTAATGTTGGACTCGACAGAGATGCCACTTAAGCCTTAAGATAGCTTGTCTGTGAATTGAGTATAGTTAATTTCAGTCTGTAAAATATTACATTTGTCATTATTCGCTGACACCTGAGAGGGTTGTCTATAGTAGCAGATGTGTGAACTGTGCTTAGATTAAGATTATTGCTTCCTCATGTATACAGTTTCTTTAAGTGCCCAAATAAATCAATCAAACAACGAATTCCTTAGAAAAGCAAAATACAGAAACAAGAAACACATTTCCGCCAACGCACAATAACACTTGAAAATTTAAATTAAATCTACTTCGATTTCATATTATACTTGTGTAGGGGTGCTAATCATATTCAGCTTACAATTCTGAAAAGAATATCTCACAATTCAGACTGTTTATGAACATCGGATGCTGTCATTTGATGGAATGGCTCTTATATACTGAACTGTATTGTCGCAGACGATTATCTTGTAAAACCTCAAATGCTATATCCTTCAAAATTTTCTGGAATTGCGGGTTTATCAGTTATCTCTTTGTTGGAGACTCAATAACATCAATAACATTATATAAAACATATTTACTCCTCTGTGAGTTAGACCATTGTTTAACTGCTTTTATGAAAAGTACGTTGGAGAGTTCATATGACGGAGATCAGGAAAAGAAACCAACTGGGGATCAAATAGAATGAACATCGGTACCAAATCGATACACGGGGGCCCACATTCGATAACATTATAAATGGTTTAGTCTCGCGTAAATAATATTTAACGAAAACATATAGCGACCTTTTTTAAGAACTTTATACTTACATCAGCTTCCACTATTATTATTGTGTTTATGTCACGCAATTTTATTACCAGCTTTAGGTTTATCACCAACGCACGAACATATTTACCCTTAACTATCAGATTGTTTTGTGAAACAGGTGTGTTTTATATCATTTGAAAGGAGATGACGTAATCTATGCTTTACTCAAGTCACTTAATAATTGGATTATGAACAAGAATAGATGACATTGACGTCAACAAAGTTAATCGGACAGAATAGAATGCACGATAAATGCAACATGATATCTGCGCATCAACGTACTGCAAGTTGAGCATCTGTGACAAGTTAAATCGAGCTGGTTCCGATTGGTCATTCAAATATTTTGATTTGGCTGTTTGTGTTTTGCTCTCGATAACTTTAGTATTTTTTATTTTTTCTATTTTTTTTTTCATCTTATCCTTTTCTTAAATAGCTTGATTTATTAATTTTATTTTTACAGGTCCGGAAAATATTGTTCATCCAGTGTATCCTCGAAGAAAATGGAATGAATTACTCTTTAACATAACGATCAGACTGTTGTTGGTTATTGTCATCGACCGGTTTCTCGAAGCGCTATTAAATTTAATCTTCTATTTGGAGAGGTTGCGCCATGTCGAAATCCTCTCTTTAACCATCTATAAGCGATTGAATCTAGTGTTTAGCCACCGAATTCAAACAATACCTAACACGTGGCGATACAAGCAATATATCAAATGATCACATACACGTCAATAAAACCTTCTCAATTTCGTATTCCATATCATGCTTATTTTTTCGTTGCATATGGAAGCTATATTTTTCTGAAAGCTGATAACCTGCAATGTAAAAGACATACTACCCTATCTTTCCTGAACGAGGCATCGTCTGTTCACAAAGGGACGTCACTCTGTTGTCGGACGTGAAACGCCTTAAATGGAAGCCCCATATGTGATCAGGATTATGATTATTACTGAAACAATTCCAAAAGATGGAGTGCTTTGAGTACAACACCGCCCATATTGAAATGCTATTTTCTATGTTGTATCAATGTGGAAAATAATTTGTTTTGTGTAAATTCAGCAGACTACGAACTATTGTCTTAATTATAATAAGTTGGTCTGAGGGCTTGAGATGTTACAAAAAATCTACTCCAGAAAAAACAGGAAATAATTTGTCTCCAGAGGTTCCTGGCAGCCACACAAGAGTTCAAAGAGTTTTCTTTGGTGTACACAATAAATCCAATATACCTAAGGGTTATTCGGAAAGAATTACTGTTTAGTGAAGTTCGCCAAATCAAATTTCTACATAAGAAATGAGTGTAATCGAAGTAAAACATAAATGAATGAATTGCACATTACCTCAATAGAGGCTACCAATAGAGAGAACAAAATATAAAATGTCTATTGCTAGTCTGTATGTCTAGCAATAGTAAAATGGCTTTTAAAAATGTTCCTCAGAGGTATATTGGAATGTGGCCGGGTCGTTTGGAATAAACTCCGTATTATAACCTTTACATTAAGATCAAAATGTTTCTACCCGTGTATGGCTTGAAATGACCAAGTGGTTACAACGCAATGTCTCCTAAAACTAAAACATCTCACAAAGTGTGTTGTTGATCCTTGCTCTTGTCGCTTTATATAATACTAAGACAAATGTCTTTAACAGCCTAAAGTTAATATTTTAGAGTATATGTAAAGTCTCTATCTACAATTAATTGTTTGATGATGCTCAACGCCTTAGCGAAGGTTATTTTGCTCGTAAGACGGTGTGTCAGCCGATGGGTGTTGGGAACCAGTCTTTAAGTACCAGACCACAAACAAAGACAAGACATGATAGACATGAGACACAGCATATTATTCAGGCCAGCTCCCTGTGCACAGCACAGGCACCAAAATAACGCGGCACCCAGAAGCCGCCATCATCTTGAATTTTAGTATCTAAATTCAACAATCTCCAATCAAAACATTGCATTTATTTTTGACACAATACAGGCTTTAATTGTTTGAAAGAGGGGTAAACAGATTGTAGCTGTTTGATTGATTGGGATTTAACGCCGTACTTTTATCTGTAAGTTCAGGTTAAATGTAGATTGAGAAAGGTAAAAAAGGGTCAAATGAAATTATTAAGATCTATTAATTACATTTCAACTGAATTTTAAAATATATCTTATAAAATTTACAAATTGTTTGCTTAAGGGACGTTGATTGAAACTGTTTACCCGGGTATGTCTAGAGATAACGAGGAATCGATACGAATGTTGTAATTTTGATAATAACAAATCAGATTTCGAAAATTGATATTACTTCCGCTCAGAATTTGTGTAGACGACAATCCGCATCAAGTTACAACCGTCCAATACGTCGACAGCCGCCCCTTGTACATTGTTATCTTTATGAGGTCCTTTAAATTATGGATATGGATAACGTGGGTTTCGCCTGCTGTGATAAAATTGGATTGGAGTAATTCTATTAACAAGAAATCCCGCCCAAATTAATCTCGTGTCTATTGGATCAATAGTGTACATCAAAAAATAAATTCTGAACATTTGAGTGGCTTCCGAATCCCGTAAAGACATTCTACTTCCTGCTAATGTGAACTCCGCTATTGTTTTGGCAAACTCTGTGTTCACATGTACTTAGATCAATAATCTGTCCACGTGAACATATGGTTTTAGATAAAATTGGCATTGCCATAAATCAAACTTATATGTTGCATAGTTGGGTAACTACAAGAGTAAGAGGAAATGCAAAGTCAGGTAATTACGCAGCCATTTAAACCGGATGTTTTGGTCGCGAATAGAACCGGCAATTGAATTGTTATTTCCCACGTCTTTTAATATGGTATTTTGAAAAGACAAACAGAAAGAAACTAAAAGCAAAAAACAACAAAAAAACAGCAAAGAATCCAGCAAAAAAAAGAAAAGAATCTATAGAAATACCCAGGTAGGCGTTTCAACTCCAGTCCCGTTAGCTAATGTGCAATTGTCATAATATATTGGATTGATTGCTGTATATCGTGTCAGCACAATGCGTGAAGGAAACAGCACTCGATGACTCGGGGGAAAAAACTAAACAAACGAGGATCGATCGACAGTCGCAAGACGCCACAGAAAAATAGCTTCGAGCTGTCCCTTAACTCTTAGAGTAACGGCAACCAGAAGCTACGGAAAATCAACGACAACAGGTTCAAGATTTCTGTTAAATGAGATGTTTTTCTCTTGCCACATTAATAAAGCTGTTATAGTAAATTACCATTTACAAAAGTCAACCGCATCTGTTCAGAGGAATTGTACATGGCTATTGAGTTATAGTCATATAGTACAGGTTGTTTACGTAATTCTATTGATCAGTTCTAATTGAGCATGTCCCGCAATGTCCATTATATCCGGAGATTCACTTTTTTGTTTGATTGCTTCTACCACATTGGAGGGAATGAATGAGTGAAATAACCGAACGTACAGCGTTAAACCCTAATCAAACAAACAAACAAACAGACACACAGTCTCGGAAATCATCTTGGTTCGGAACAAGCCAGATGAACTGTAGACAGACTTAAGCATGAATTACACGCCGTCTTTGTTGAATGCAAAAGATAATGATGTATACTCCCAAAAAACAATTTGTGATTTAGGGCTATTATACAAAACTGTTGATGTTTTCATCATCGTAACAGATCGGTTAACAGCACGGTGTATCCTTTAACAACTTGACAGATTCACACTCTGACATGTTGTAGGTGTCAGAATTGTTACTGCCTGCTCCCTGTTCTTAATTCTGTCAATACACATCTATCTGATGTATTGAGTCAATATGGTTTTTGTTTTTGTCAATAGTTTTGTTTCATTTTGAACACGATCAATATTTAACAGGAATAAGCAAAGACAACTAGAGTAACTGTTAACATTATCCGCTACAAAATAAATAGATATATGTGCAACAGTGTGCAATATTCTTGCTGTTCTCTTAAAGAGTACTCGAAGCCACGCTCAGTCCGTATTTGGCTGAATATGTTCTATTACAATTGTCTTCATGTGGCGGGTTAATTTGTTTTGGAATCCAGTGTAACTTTTCATGCCCACTTAATGTGTATCCATGCGGAAAGTATTTAAATCACCCTGGTGTTCCATTTTAATATCTGGGGCAATAATAAACTTTAGCAACCAGAGTTTCGGGGTTAAAGAGGTCGGTAATATTTATTGTTCTCTGTTAAACAGCAAAACACCTGTTGTGGAGTTTATTTCAAAGCTGAAATTAGACTTCATGCGGGGACTGTAGGAAATACAAACGTCATGTCTTAAAAGCATGGCAAGCAAGGTTTTTATCAGATGAATCCCGAGAAGGTATCATATTGGATTCGCATTCTATTAAGATAAGTGTAATATGAGTGCCCAGCCAGAATTGCTTTTAAATTCCTTATACTTTATTCCAATATTAGTCTTGCGTGGGTTTTTCATCGCCGTCCAAACTTAGACCAGAATTAACAAAACACGAGCATTCCCTTATCCCAGAATGTGAAGCCTTATTCGGTCAATCCTATATTTCCCGATCTGCTCCCTGTACATGACAACCACTGTGTCACAGATAAGGATATCTCCTACACCTTCCTCGGTGTGTTTGTTTTAAAAAAATATCTTCTCTCTGATATAGACAGCTGCCTGGCAATCCTTTATAACTACCCTGTTAACAAACCTTCTACGTGTGTGGAATCTGGGATTAACTGGCTGTCTGTACCATGGATGACTCTAAGACTTCATCAGAGCACAAACACGGGGAGAGCTTATACTGTAATTTTATAAACTGGTTATCAAACAACAACCTCGATTTAAAGGAAACTTTTGTGCAGCTAAAGGTTTCAAGCACGAGTTACATAAACACATTGCGACGTTAAATAAACACATATATTATAATAGAACCGTGTGACCTACATTAAATGACGCCGAGTAATTGAATTAGCTTGCTACGTAGCACAGACCAATCTTTGAGATGTCTGGATTCAGAACTTACTGAAGACGGCATTAACCCTTACAAGTTTGTATCATTTGTAATATTGATATGTGTCTATTGTTTGGATTTCGTGTTCAAGGCAATTTATTTGAAACTATGTAATAGTGTTTTTTTTTTAAAGATTAACTTATAGAGCAAATCCATCCAAACACCCCTCCATGTATATACCAATCCATCTATCCTTTCTCGAGTTGAATATAGTCCTGGGCATATAGTTCTCTCAACATCGACGCTCAGAAGACCAATAACTGTGTTTTGATTTATGTCATAAAGATTTTCATTTAAAGACAAACGGGACTTATATATACCCTTCAGAGCAATTGCCTGTCTGTTTTCCTTTATACAGGAGAGGTTATTGGATAACACATCATGCCCTTTATGGCTAAACTCTAGTGCATACACTTTCTGAGACCACCACCAAGTCCTGATTGCTTCCTTTGTCATTCTATTTTTGGATCGTCCGTCATAACTGAGGTCATAATTAACATGGAAAATAAGCTCCTGGTAAAGTTGTCAGGATCAAATACAAGATACTATCTTTAGTTCTAGTGGATAATTTATCGTACAATAAGTGTAATTCCGAAACAAAATATCATTATGAATTTTGTTTTGATTCATTTAAGCACAAATAAAATGATAGGCATTGAACGTTAGAAACAAGCTCTCTAAGAAGCAAAAATCAACCAATGTAGGTACAAATTGCAAATGCTTTACTGAATAATTATGGGCGTGTCGGTTAACAATATCAGATGGAACAGGTCATGTGCCTGCTGAGAGTAAATAAAAACGATCATAGTATGGATTTGGGATGCTGTTGTGGCACCAAGGCAACATGACGGCATTTGCTTTAAACTCAATAGTTTACGTGAATATTATGTTTGCCACTTTTATCTATCCTATTTGTAGACTTGACAAATATCATAACGTCTTACACAGACGGCAATTTGATTCTTAAACCATCCAAAATAAAATATACTTTACTTTATTTTACGTCGGTTTTAACTATTAACACAAGCTTACTTCGAAGCCATGCTCGCTGATTAAAAAATAAACCATAGGTGTATAATGCATGTCCTGTTCACATAAATAGCTTTATTTATCTTATCAAATACATACAGATGTATTTCGTTTTATTAATTAATAAGTTTGCAGTTTCTATCTTTACAGTGAGACTTTGCTACCGGCATTGATCCTTTTCACATAAAAATGAACACATTTGCCTTTAAGGGGCTCGGCAGCATCTCAAATGGTGGCAGATATTCCTTTGACGTGTACCATTCATCCACTTGACACACAAATGATTTGGGTAAAAAAATTCGATGAAATCAAATTTTGAGATTCCAAACGAGTGAGATCTAACAGAAATGGTGGAACTGAAACGTGATCTGATAAAGAGAGTAACGTTAATCACTCAATATTACCAGGCTGTAATTACTCGATAAAGATGTAAAGATTCCCAGAAGAAGCCTATTTAAAAAAACTGATTTGTGAAAAAAACATGACATTTTTCTACTGATTTTCTGTTGTAAAACCTATTCCGTGGAACGATTTATCTGGACGCTTCTATACAGGTACTCGTGGGGCTATCTCAAGTTATTTGAATTGCAAGATAACATATGACCTCATATAAAGTAGACTTGTTTCTATATGTAACGAGTGTGATGCCATCAATGAGAGCTATACAAATCAGTAAGGCACATCAAATAAACGAACTCGGTTGAGCGGCCTGTGAGCTGGGGGGGGGGGGGGGGGGGGGGGGGGGGGGGGGGGGGGGGGG
>JARFOD010009642.1:0-11449 GCA_031763545.1 Mopalia muscosa
TGTCGCGTATTTACGTTTCACAACAAAACAACTGAGGGAATTATGCATCTTTTCTCTTAACATTTGTTAGGGCATGTGCATCGTTTAAGCTGTTTAGTAGTAAACATCTAAGTTGAAATCCATTGAGTCGGCTACGTTACTGCTACGACATTCTTAATACTACTAAAACAAGTTTTGTTATTTGTATCCAGAAACTCTGACGCAGTTCTGCGCGGTATGTCTTGATTGCATGATTGACACAATCGGTTTCCATGTGCTTAAGATTTTTTATCCTGAGTCACGATAATATGATCCATAGTCATTAATATGTGTTTTGGTCTCACCTTCCAATTAGCCCAGGGGAAAACGCCACCTAGGAAAAACAAACCTAGAAGAGGTCCTGATGCGGATCCTGTGAACGACGAAGAGGCCTATTGAAGAAAATTAACGTAGGCTTGAATTAAAATGGAAAACAGAGCCTTTGAAATGAGACATATTATAAAAACTTCAAGGGATGCGCATACTAAAAAATCAAAATGTCTGCTGAACGGTAGTCATATAATAAGCCATTCGGGAACAGATATTCCGAAACTGTAAATGTACTGTTGGAGAAAATAACGCACAATATAAAACACGTTACGTGACCAGTAATACTTGCCATGAGGGCACTGCTAACCAGTCTGGAAAAAGAATATATCTTTTTTTGTGGGAGAAGAATATTATACTGAAAGAACAAAAGGGTTATCTCCCTTATATAATTTTTTTTCCAAATGACATTGTTGAATAACGGATTTTAGGCAAATGTCTCGAAAGTTGCCTTGTGATAATTGATTAAAATTATTTTACGAATTTTTCAGTAATTTAAACAAACCGTCTATACTTAGTATAATGAAAGGTGAGGATGAACTGTAAAAATTAAAGGATAACCTGCAGGACGGTTCCACCAAGACTCCGTGCCATGAAGGACATGGCGATACCGACACATCCGAATCCAACCACTACAGAAAATAAAGATATAATTGAGTCAAAGTCGTGAAGTGTTGTTTGATACATTAAACAGTTATAAAGACTTCGGTATAAATTTACAGACGATTTTTTCCGATGACAACAATTTCGTTAAGACATGCCACAGTCTTACTACTAGATTGGTTAAGGAAAACCAAGCTCATTGCTCCCAAAAGGGTCTAAATTAGCGAGCTGGCGCGGTGCTAGGTGCTGATGGCGCCTTTGGCTTCACCACGCGCTGTTGAGACTGTTTAAGTCTTCCACCCACCGCCACCATCAGAACCATGATTGCATAATTTCTCAGCCATCATCTTCACTTAGGTCTGTTTTCCAACCGCCCATGCCACCGATGTAAGTCGCCTATCTCATTCATAGATATCAACTTTGTCGCGTAAGAGTTCAGCAGTCTTGACACTCATGAACTAAATACGTCTCTCTTTTTCGAACGAGATGCATTGATGACAAAAATACCGATGTTGGCACACGTTCCTCATTTTGACTATTTATATAAATGATTTGCAAGCATCTACAAGGTCCTTTCACATCTACTGGCATACTGCTAGGACCAGCCAGTCCACTGGAAGCGAAACATGATATATGCAAAGAGTGGCATAGCATATACGAAGTAGAATAAGCACCATTTGTTTTAAGTACGACGTTAACCCTGGGTATTGACTGTCCTGGACATAATACAATATTATTGAGTAAACCCGGGGCAAAATGGCCCAATCAGGTATGCGAGAAGATGCAAATTACGGTAAAGTGTTAAATCAGCTGTTGTCGAATCAGCTGTGGTCAAAAATCGGCTGTCACAGAAACGGTTGTATGCACACGGTGCCGCCAGTGATTTCTATGTCTGCGCAATGTGGCAGCAGGTACTACATAATTAGGCATGATGAGGGAATGTGGAAGAAATTTCGTGCTGAAAATTTATAATTCACCCGAAACACAATCCATGTTGACAGACAGTTGCTTTACGCTAAAGAGAATCTTGTACAGTTCGAGAACTTCAATGTACAGAATATGACTGACAGGTGACTAGGTTTAGCTAAGATGCTGCTAAAACAAGTAATGTTTAGATAGTTTCTCGTACATCCATTCGTGATTTCACCAAATATTAACGTCTTGCCTACAGTTGCTAAAAGTACACCAGTCATTGAAAAATGCTAACTGAAGTTTATGCGGTCCCGTGAAACAGAAAGAGGTAGATTTTCTTACTTCAAGTTATACAGGCAGCTAAAACTGGGTATACATCTCCATGGAATCCGGCTTGGAGATACAGATTTCTTAATTCAGAAATATGTGCTTCTCCTGACCTCTGAGGAGCATGCTCGAGGGGAAGTCCAGAGGACATGGCGGTTTTGCCGCGATGAACCATGTAGGCAGCGGCTCTTTGCAACGTTTTAGAAATTGGTTGATGGTTCAACAGCAGCCAACCCGCCACGCCCTCTGGACAACCCGTCGAGCATGCTCCCCAGACATCTGCATAAGCTCATAGTCCTAAAGAAAGAAATCTGTATTGCCAGTATACCAAGCAGGATTACATGGGGATGTATGACCAGTTTCAGCTACCCGGACAGCTTAACGTAGGAAAACCTGCCTCTTTCCATTTCATTTCTAAAATTTGTTGCGCATGTCCACTCATGTTCAGAACTAACCGCCTACAGCGGTCAGTTTGAGCGCTATAACTTATTGACAGTAGTAGCTTTTGTCAATAAGTTATAGAGCTCAAACTGACCTACGTTGGCTGTTAATTCCAACATGGGTAAACATGCGCAACCAATTTTAGAAGGGAGATGAATAATACAAACCGACCAATGGGCTTATACACCGTCCAATGAGTATATATAATGTAAGGATTCAATGCTCATCACCAGCCCAATTATTCAGTATTGTAGTTTTATCATGACGTGTTGGCCTCATTTTAGATATCATATCCTTACCCAATCCTTTAGTAATCAGTGTTTGTTTCTTCATGGAGAGATGACCGAAGTGTGGTTTTTAGAAAGTCTGTCCACGTAACAGTAGCTACAGCGTTCAGTGAGGAGGACATCGAGCTTAAAGCACTGCTAAACAGACAGTACACAAATAGACCGGGTAATCCTGGGTAACCTAATACCTCCATGACGAAATAGGGAGCGATCTGGGGAGTAGATCAGTGTAGATTACAATACTGGATTAAAATAACTTTAAAAAAGTTCATCAAATAGGTTTGTGAAATAGATTCTTTTTGTAATGACATGTATCCTATGCTAGATTAACAGGATTGACCCCATTTACAGATCAATGAGCAGCAATATTGTGGGAGGAAAACTGGGTAGTACATTTTTAAATAATGATTAATAAACAAAACTAATATTCCGTCAACGCTTTATTCAACATTTTCATTGATAAAAAAAACGTAATAGATATCAGTTAATTGAAAATGGGCTATACCTGATTGGAGTTGTTAATGTCCCCATTATACAGTGGATCGCATCCCTTCTTGGCGTAATAAGCAAAGATGACAATTCCAGAGATGCATGTTAAACTGACCATCACTATGATGCCTATACAGTTTAAAGCCAGGGTTCTAATTAAACAAACAAATTCAAACAAGATTGTTCTTTAATACATTTTTTCTTACCCAAAAGCTAGAAATATGGCAGTGACAAGTGGGCAATCAGAACCAAAGTAAGCGAACAATAGTCTTGGAAAGGGTTAGTCTTTTTGCAGAGAGTAATTCTTAATGCGATGTTTGCAAAACAATATTTCAAACTATGGACGAGTCAAACGAACAATAGTTGTTGAATGAATTAGGCACAGTTCCAATATCTGGATTATTTACACTCTTAGAAAAAGATGGCTCTACTGGAACACTTTTAGGTTCTTCAGTCAAGGCTCTGCTGGAACCCTTTATGGTTCTTCCTTTCTTCTTATATCAAAGAACCGTTGTTGTCGTCGCTGTCCCATATAGAACCATCCTCTTTCCTACTGAACTCTCAAAGAGCCATCAATTATAAGAGTGTAAGAACATTTGAGAGAGAAACGCTTGAACATCAACTCACATTTGAGCCTTCCTGACGGTTGGTAGGGTGGAATAACGTTGTACACTGGCTTGACTAATGGCAAAAGTTGACAGAACCGACACAGTCACCGACAAACAAGGTCCAGAACGTGTGGCGGATTGTGGGGTCGGGATTGAAACTGAAACACAGCAATAGAGTATATTTCACACTAAACATGTAGAGCAAGTATTCATTTTCGGTTTGGGTGAAGTAATGTACTTTCTAGCACTCCATTGACCGGATAATTAACGTAGAGTTATAAGCAAAGGTTAAGAAATCGTTAAATTAAAAGCTTTTTTTGGAGTCACAGAAAGGCAATAATGTGACATGAGTGTAAACCCAAACCTCACCTGGGGAATTTGATACGGTCCCATTCTTCATTGAGCCGCCACACTTCGCCAAAACCGCCAACAGTTATTGTACCCTGAAGAAAAAAAATGAAAGATCAGAGATCAGAAATCGAGTTTCTTTAAATTTTTGTCAACTAGAAAAAGGTTGTCGACAAATGTGATTTACCTACACTTGTTCCGATCGGACACTTTCAAATAAGGAATGAAATTTAAAATAAAAATCGTTTACCTATTCAAGAATGGATTGTTTTCAATCATCCAGGGAAACAGTTTAATAAAACCACAATTAATCGGACCATACATATAGTATCCTTGTACTGACGTTTCTTCAAAAACTAGTAACCTTCAAAGGTAAAGTTGTTGCTGTAACGTCAGAACAAATAAATCAGATTGATTTATTTTTTTGATAAATATTAACACATTGGCTTTCTGAAGACTCTTAAAGTTACAACGTTTCGTTTATATTTTTCTGATTCAGAGAATATCCCACAATCACAGTTATCAAAACATTTAATTGTTCTCAGCTCTTAGTATCAGTATTAACAAATTATAATTAAACAATGAAAAGTTTGATGGTAATCGAAAAATGTGTAATTTTTGCATACCTGGATAACCACAGCCAGTAGCCCGGACACCATAACAAGTGCCTGGAAGACGTCCGTCCATATTACTGCCTTCATTCCTCCCTGTTCAAAGGAAAAAGTCGAGTTAACTTGCCGAAACATATTTTTAATGCGGAGACAGACGATGATGTCTGCTCTTTCTAGTCTCTAACTTGTGTCTCGGACTTCCAAAAGAGCGTTCTTATCGTCTTATCGATAGAGCCCCAAGGAATTTCCGCCAGGTAAAAGCTGAAATGTGTTCTCTAAGGGAAACAGTGACCAATGGACACTGAATTAGCGCAATTCTTGAAATACTAAAAACGTAAAGAAAAATTTTGTTGTCTCACCCGGGATTCTAATTTGGGTTGTATTAGTACGGTCCTTTTATCAAGTAAACTACAGAAATAGATATGTACAGGTGGCGATATAGGTCGCATTGACCTGTTCGTCAATCCACGCCATCTTTTTTGTTAACAAATATTGTTTAAAACAAATAAATATGTACATGGGTATCGTTCAAACCGTTACTGTATCAAACACATTTTTCTACGTATTCGTCACGTGACCTATTTCATTTAAACATCCAACTGTTACCAGCCACTTATTTTGCCTAATAGGTATGTCGATTGTGAAATACGTATACGCTGGCCCTGCATTCCAAGGATCAAAGCTCGAACCTCGGCGGAGGCAAGCAAAGTTGTCTTTCTTCAAATAAAAAATTGCATTCAACTGTACACCTGTACATGGATTATAACTTCTTTATTTTGTGTTTTTATTGACACTGATTGATTTCCAAAAACATAAAGCCACAAGCGACATATTGATTAACGATTCCCGTATCTAGACCGCTCAATGATCTGCAACCGAAAACGTACACCTATAAAATATACCCCAAATTAAAAAAAAAAAAAAAAAAGCACAGATCGGCTAGCTAAAACCTAGCTGTATATATCAAGTTTAGCACGTCTCTACGTCGGATAAAGTGCAAACATGTTAAAGGATACAACTAGTATGGGAAAGACAGTTGTTGCAATGTAAATTTCTTTTAAGTAAAACCGCCACATACATGAATACAAACTAGTCACTGGTGTTTATTCGAGGTTGACTCTCTCATATGATTATGCTGTGATAATACTGTCTCGCTTATCAGCGGCTTGAATGACAAAGACTTGGAAAGTCGCTGCTACATTAGTGTAGAAGAATCCCGGTCATCTCAGACCGATGAAACTTACCAGAGTTGTATAAAATGTCGCCACCAATCCTACTATAACAATAGTCGCCCAATCGGGAAACTGTGTTACTGTAAAAGAGATGAAATAACATATATATATATATATAATTAACCATAAACCATAATAACTAACAAGGCCATAATAGCTGGTAAATGAATTGGAAATCTACACAGGCAAATTGGATTCCGCTGTACCATCAATATAGCACACACTACATTGTCGAATCATTGGATCTAGAAGCATGGTGGTGCGTTCAAATGGGTAGGTAGGGCAAATATACTTCCATATAGTGGCAACTCTATTGGAAGTTCCTTAACCTTATAAATATTTTACCTAGTTAAGAATCATTCCATGTTTTTAATTGAGTAGAACACTATACTCACATTTAATATACGATACACATACACGTAACTAGAAGGCGCTAGTAAAAAAGTTAAATGCCAAATAATCAAATTCACATTTGATAAATTTCACTTATAACCTTCCATAGGAGATCACAAGAAGTTCAACAAAAGGATGCTCATGTACCTGAAATGGCGCTCGAACATTCTTTTTTTCAGTTTGTCTCAACTTTAGGGAAAACTTTAGTAGTTTTGTAAATGCGGACGGGCCCAGATGACTATTATGTTGGCTTCATCTTTCATCAGCCAGGCGTAATATCTTTATTTCACAGAAGATAAATAACATCAATCTTAATTTGACATAACTACATTCTCACCTGCTTCTAAAGCTGTGGACGGAGCGTATGAAGCTATCCCCATGTATAAAACATATCGTGACGAAAAACACACTGCATTAAACAGAATTAAGTTTCTTTTTAAATTATCGACACGCAACAATTGGACCACGATATTTGACGTTGATTGATTGGACGAATTTTGTGTCGTTCGTTCCTGTTAAACGTGTAACAGCAATCCAATATCAAATAGGATGCAAAAGTAAGAAATTATGCACCATTCCGATTTATATCCCGGTAGAATATTTGACAAGTAATCATATTTGGAGTGTGAAATATTGTTCTCTTTCTTTAATTGGCCGTAGGTCTGGGGCTTATTGATACAACATACATGGACAGTTAGAACATAATACATAAATAACATACAATAGACAGTCATGTTAAATAAGGCCAGGTACAATAGCAGACAACAGAAATCTTCGGATTTTATTAACAAGTTTAGTTCAGCACTGTTTTGTATAGAAGTCATTCCGAACAATTACTGGGACCCCGACAACACATAGATTAAAAGAGGGGAGATAATTTAGATCTGACTATCGACGTCGCACAGGTCAAAGAAGTGTGCATATATAATATTTTGAATGCTGTCAAAATTAAAATAAATCATGATGTTCTTATCATTATTATTGCCAAAGACGTATCTGTTGTAATTAAGTTATTTATAGTGAACATCTGACTTACCTAGTGTAATAAATTATAGGTCAACTAGCTATAATAATATAATGATCGGCTGCCCCAGACTAACCTGCTGTGGATAACTGATTAACCGTTGCTTGTGTCTTACCTGTGGTGTTTGTATAATTATTAGTAGTGATTGTCACATACTTACCTGCTGTAATTAATCAACCGTCTCTGTCTTACCTGTGTGGTTTTTGCACACTTATTATTAGTGATTGTCACATAGTTACCTGCTGTAATTATTTAACTGTTGCCTCTGTCTTACATGTGTGGTTTTCATATAATTATTATTAGTGATCGTCACATTATTACCTGCTGTAATTAATTAATTGTTGCCTCTATGTTACCTGTGTTTTTTTGTTTATAATTATTATTACTGATTTGTCACATACTTACCAGCTGTAATTAATTAACTTTTGCCTATGTCTTACCTGTGGGGTTTTGATATAACTATTATTAGTGATTATCACATACTTACCTGCTGTAATTAATTAACCATTGCTCCTGGTTAATGATTTGTCTCTGACTTAAATACCGTTATAAAACAGCCGCCGTTTTTAATTAATTTTGTCATAAAATAATTTAAAAAACAAGCACGTTTACCTGCGGGAATGAATCAATTTCTGATTAAAACTTATATTACATCATACAAATAAGCCAACAGTGATCTCCCCTGTAGTAGAACAATTAAGTATTGCCTTAAACGTACCTGTTGTATTAACATGATAGTTGATCCCACCAGTTTACAGGCTCGATGCTGAAAACGTCTCTCGAGATACTTAAACGAAATGAAACAAATTCTGATTTGCAAATAAGCCATAAATTTGCAGGTAAACGTGACGAATTAAGATGTGTATTTCGTGTATTTGTTATATTTACTGCGCCTCCTTAAATTTATTCCGGGGAGATAATTGCAAAAATATCACGGTGTTATTAATGGAATTAAGATGAGATACCAGTCACTCAAAGGTCGTGCCAAAGAGGCCTGACGGTCAATGGTTAATGAACTTTTATTGAGTTTAGTACTTTGTTCAATTTTACTTGGAGTATATATGAGCGAATATAGGTTACACCAGGTAACTGTGTAGGGCGTGATAAACACCGAACAAATATGGTGTTAGACTCAGAATGCATACGCAAAACTGTTACTTCATGATTATCTTAGAAATCTCAATCCCAAACACAATGGAAGTGGAAACCTTGGTTTCATTGTAAACACAGACAAATACAAACAAAGAGCAAGGCTTTACGGTACCAATTGCCTCTTTTCGAGTAATCGTGAAGTACAATTTAACATATTTGAAACGTTTATGGTGTCGTAAAAATATCAAGCTGAACAATAAACGATTGTTAACAGCTTACTAACATAACAGGTCAATTCTTAAATATCAACATGTATTTAAAAATATGAACTGATATTTTGTAACCTTTAAGTGCCATATAGCTTTATAACGCAGACGGCCACTTGGGAATAAACCCGCGGCTTTACTATCTTACCAGGAAGTCACGAGGCTGTTCTCTACTCTTAGCCACAGTTAGGAAAGAACTCACTTAACTTTTTGATTTAAGGAGAATAAATTTGTTAACATTGGTAAGAAAAGAATTGCGCGGATGGGTGGAGTTTGTTTCCTTTATCAATTCCCCTATGCCACCAGTAGTTACCCGTACTATTTTAACTAAGTGTTTCATCAATTTCTACCTGTCTTTGGCATACAGACTTACCTCGCCTAAAAAGTCTGATATATATTTTATATGGATATGAATATATTGCCTATAAGATGTTTTCAGATAAGATTTTGAATGCAGAGACTGGTTTACACGAACAACTTCTGTCACAAATTATTTACATATTGAACCTGTGATAATTTGGTAAAACAGCAGCTGAATCAAGATAAAAACGGAGTAATTAATATTCACTTTTTGTCTTTTATTTTAACGAGGGAAAACAAAATCTCGTTTTTATTGCTATGTTAAAATTTGTAAGTGGATGCTTGATGTTAATTCAACCGAAATGTAACTATATAGAGTTTGATCGTTTGTTTGATTGATTGGGGTGTAATGTCGTACTCAAGGGTATTTCAATTATATGAAGACGAATTGTCAACTTCACACTGTTCATTGCCTTATAACGGTGGAAAACCGGGAGGAAACTTCGTAAAAATCACCCTCGCCATTGCCGGAGCCACATCCTGTGACTCACTCATAACAGCACATTCTTACGGTACGATTTGTAGTTACGACCAATGGGTATTCCCCTTTTTGTAGCATTGGGATTGGACGATAAATAAGTATGAAACAGTCGACCAAACTAAATCTGCAAATTAGAGGATTCTCCAGAAATCGTTAGTACAAATCGCACCGTGTGAATGCACCTTTACCTGATGGTCAACAGACGGATTAGATCCCGTGAACGGTTTATTGGAGTAGGATTAGGAAACGCACACGCTACAACTAAGCTACGGCCGTGGGCCATATAGTATTTGAACACTTGTTTCATCAGATCGAAGGGCGCTGCCATGTTTGCCCAAAACGTAACACCACTGCCACAGCTACTATGTTCTCCACTAGGTAACACACTAAATGTAACACCTCTGCCACAGCTACTATGTTCTCCACTAGGTAACACACTAAATGTGACACCTCTGCCACAGCTACTATGTTCTCCACTAGGTAACACCCTAAATGGAAAGCTAGAAATACCATATCTCCAACTACAATAGATAATTATTTCTTTCTAATATAATTTTTTTCTCTTTTAGTGGAGGACCATATTGTGAAAATTATTCGACTATTATTTATTTAACACTGAGTTCATATGGAGAGAGCATTGCGTCCTGGTTGGTCCGTGGCTTAGTGGTAGCGTATGCGCTTACTAATCCTACTTCGATTTGCTGTTCAAGGGATTGAGTCCGTCTGTTGACAATAAGGTATATGAGTGTGTCACAAGATGTTGCCCCGGAATCACAGGCGTGGTTTTCACGAGGTTTCCTTTGGGCTTCCCAGCGTAATTAGACGATGAATAGTGTGATCCGATCCGTGAAATACCCTTGAGTATGACGTTAAGCCCCAATCAAACAAACTTCCTGGTCGGAAAATTTTCAAGGGAGATAGTTCAGTATCTCTCATCCCACAGATTCAAAACATTGAGATCATCAGTTGCCGATGTATTTGACCATGCATACAGCATGAAGTTTTCAGTGGGATTTCTAAATTGTCTTGAAACCTTGACACGATTCCAAAACTGGTACGTCTTATTTCGTTAAAATTTAACAGTCTAAACAGGTTCCTTTTACAATTTTCGTTTCCGGTTGGATTATACTTTCCCGCGTTGATGTTGATGTCAACAAATAGACACAAAAAGCCCTTGTATCTATTCTAATGAAAATAAATAAAAAAACAAAACCATTGCCTTGGGACAGTACCAAATCAATCCAAAGAATATATATTTTTCTTGCCAAGACTTCAGAAAATTCGAAATATTGAAATACCTCCATGGGTTTTTGTGCAGATTATCTCGAAATGTTTTCAAGTTTATTTGTGAGTTTTTCGATCTTTTCTTCAGGATCCCATGTCTTATTTCCTTCATAGCCACTTGCTATAGCATACATGGTTTCCCTCAAAGTGAAATGCTTACCTCATATGTACTTGTCAGTTTTAGAGGATGAAGCATTGGTACAAAGACCAGAGCTGTCAGGATAGTCGACAAGCTCATTCCTGCAGCCATCAACCAATATTCAGTCCCAGCTGTGTACATCTCAGCTGGCGTTCCCAGAATCAAAATGGCGGAAATAAAGGAGACGAGGATGGAGATGGCGATAGG
>JARFOD010009653.1:0-11449 GCA_031763545.1 Mopalia muscosa
GGGGAGTGCTTTAAGCTTACAAGTATTAGAAAACATTATTTGTAAACAAATCATCAATTATATTTTGTAGAAGAAGAAACATAGACATATAACTTATTAACTTGAAACAGATCCCCGGAAGAAGGACCGAACGTTCGTAAAAGTCAATCATTACACGGGGTAGTTCAGGAGTTCATTGGTTAAATAACTAATAGTTTCAATCGAATCGTGTTAATAGCCCGTGTTCAACAACTTTCGCTTGTGTGATAGCGATATGGTTAAGGACGTAGCCACTAACATTAGATTCTAGGTTTTAAGTTTAAGCATGTAGGCCTATTATATAAACTTTTCCATAAAACACTAACACTATAATATAGAAATATATATAAATATTCAACAAAATCTCTCAGATATTTCAGAAATAGGTTCGTTTTTAAGATAAAAACCTAGTTAACAAAAACACAAAGAAAAGGTTTCATTAAAACATGAAATCTTCATTTTCATGACCGGGAATTTGCTAGTTGTTTTGGGTTATAACATCTCGAGAGAAGTGTTTGTCGAGATGTCAGACAGATATCCATCTTATCTAGCCAAAAAGGTTTAACATATGACCAGAATTACAGCAACACGCCCTGGCGAAAAAAAGTTTGAGTTTAAGCGTCGATAACAGACGTTGAATGCCCTACTCAAGTTTGACAATTTGTTAACTTTGTAAAGGGCTATTAACATATATATGGAGATTTGGTGCCCGAATGAGTGGGTACATGTGCAATACTCTCATTGAAATGGTAGAATATCCCGAACAAGTCATTTTTCGACAACACGTCAACTATCATTGTTGACAATTTCCACCATTTTAACTAGGTTTTGGTAACACAAAATCTGTTTCAGAACACTTATAACTTTCGTAATCTTAAGTTAATATATTTGTTGCTATCCCAGTGTTTGTGTTTGGGTGGGGTTTATTTTAATTCACACCTGAGAATCTGGTGTTACCTATTTGTAAGACATTTTCTTTAAGGTGTAAATTTGTATTATCTTCTGTCGCGCTATCTTAGTTTCAAATGACAATTTGAGATTGAGAATTTCTGAAATTTGTCTCTGATATACACGTTGAAGAGGAACTGTTTCGTGCGTTTTGTTGATTAGATATCCCTGTGTTATAAGTGACAAAGGCTCTGTAGGTCAGGAACCAGTTCCTCTAGACTATTAGTACATGGAGTAAACTCCAGATTGAATCACTTTTATAGTGGATTGGCGTTAGACCTTCATCTGGTGGGGAGTCATCTTATAGTAAAGTAAATTCATAGCGCGTCAATCCCCTCGTACCAGTAGCTTAGGGTCCAGTTGTTCAAAACCAAGATTAGTTGCTAAGAGGAGATTAAGCCACTAATATAGGATTAAGAGAGAGGCCTTCAACACGGCTGGATGTCATTTAATCTATAGTTAAATTTTACAGTGCTTTGACCAGCTGGCCCCAGAATGAGACTGAGCGGTGCAAAGAATGAAGATCAGTAGTACGACTCGCTAACCACATAGCCACGGCATCGGTGCCCAGACGTCATGTAAACTTTCATAGCGATTCTACCATGCACTTGGTGTTGACGGACACGCACATTTAACATATACCAAAATTTTGTGAGTTATTTCATTCATTTCATTTGGGCAAGTTTCGAAAGTTTGACTTACACAAATGCAGAAGGACTAAGTACATTTATTTAACTCAGAAATATAGAGCCTCTCCAACATGTTCATTTGTTTTGTGCGCACGTATTTATGGAAAACATATAACATTAGCTCATCTCCACCTTCGTGTACAGATGTATATTGTACGTTTGTTATAGACGAGAGAGTTTATTTGGCCGGCGGCAAGTCGAATCAAACTGTTGTCCAACAAGGCCAGAACATGTATAGTTAATAAGTGTTTTCCTTTTGAGTTAAGCGGGCTATATTGCTGTACATATACATGCTATAAACTATAGGCGATATATGCAGCTGTTGCTATAGATACAGCCAAGGCAATATATAAAAGATATATATGTATGATACACAGAACCATAATAAGGCATATCTCCTACTATGCAAATAAATTGCATTAGAAAAAAAAGCAGCATTCAACTGATACGACATATGCAGGTAATTTTATAAACTGCGCTTTAATCTGTTCTAGCTTCAAAAGATAAATAAACAATCAGAATGAGAAATAACTTTTTTCCCCAAAATATCAATATATATTTTTTCTGCCATAAAAGAAAAATGCGGTCTTGCCGCGACTGTATATATGATACACATGAAACTGTTCGGATACAATTTTAGATTAAACGATTTAATTTTAGAAAATGCCACAGCTTGCCTTACATAGAAATATTGTTTTCATAAACATCACGCTATTTAGATCATTGCTAGTGTCATTCACTCTTCAAGTTCTGCCAATTTTTATTTTAATTTTATCTTTATAAAAGACACTGGGTTCATATTATACATCTTTAAACATAACATATGATTGTGGTTGTATGCAGTAGCATGATACATTATACCATTTGATATAAATTACTTCTTTATGGGGAATATCAGAACGGAATACAATTATTAAATGAAGGGGGTTCACTCGCAGGGTGACGTTTAGTATAAAGGGAGATTATAAGGGAGGACGAAAATCAAGGCATAGTCAACAGCTCATATATGGCATAGTACACCAACATCCTAGAAGGCATATTTAATGCAAAAAGAATGTGAACAAATTGGTTCGTGGTTTTCAATAGATGAGGAGGTTCCACATGACCCTAATGTACCACCAGTCATCATCGAAGCTATATTATAGAGTGGAATTGGTGGGATTTGTTTAATATATCTAGATATATGGCACAGGAATGTAAATATATTTTAAAACCTACAATTAGATGCAATTATTTCCGATTGAGCTCAGTCTCGGGTTGTTGTTACTGCCGTACACATCTTAAGAGAGGGTAATACACCGAAACTCACAACGCTTATATAGTTCATGGTTAATATGTATGTGATCATATGTGTATGTATTATGACTTAGCTGTTGTACTTAGCAGCATACCCACATGTCAAACTAGTCATAAAAAGCCAATAATAACTTGGAAACGTGGAAAGTCAGCATCGGTTTTCATATGCTGGTGAAATTGCTATACTGACTTAATGTAATCGAGCTAAGTTACAATGTTAAAGCTACGTGTGTCTTGTTGCATCTCGCATGTTGGTTGGCTGATTATTTTACTGGTGTCTCTATTCATTTGAATGATATGCACAAAGACTAGGTAGAAATTATTCCATAATTTAAAATTAACCATAAGGGGAAGCATACCAAATAATGTGTTGAGTAGTATTTTGACACATATTATAGTATTTTAATATGCAGATTTGACGCCACTGAGGAGGGGAAGGGGGGAGGAGGCATTTGCCCCTTCGGCTAGTTTATTGCCGCCCCGCCCCCCCAACCACCACCCCCTCTCTCTCTTCCTTCAATCAAAACAAGCATAAATTATAATAATAAAAAAATTATTATAGTTTATCCATCTTCATGTCTGAGAAGAAAGATGTATCGACTTAGGTCTGAAAGCCGTTTAGATCAGATAATGACAAGAGAAGTCCAGTAACTTAAATTTCAATGAAGTTATTTTCATTCGACGCTGAATCACACGTGTGCATTAAAAAAAACGCAAACCACCCCATCTAGCCAGGGTTATTCACAACGTCGGTAATCAGCTAGCTGATAGAAGCTGATAGGTACAAATAAACTGATCTAGTGTAAAAAGCATCTTTGATATAAGTAACCTGGCCGCCTGGTGAGCTAAAACTATGCAATGAGAAAAATATTGAGATGAAAACTGATATCATTAGTCATAGTTAACCATATTAGACATATACGAGAAACAAAAGTCTAAACAACTGGAAATAAAAATGTATTTAGAAACTTCGAGTTGAATTACCCCATATCTATGCGATTAATTTTTACAACAATTATTTTTATACATCAATCGCGAAAAAAAGCCTGCTGCTGAGTAGAACTCGAGAGCTTCCGGGGGTTCGGCGGCCACTGGACCTTCGCTTCATTTTTCACAGCGCCTGTGAGTCAGCAAGAACCACTAGGAATCACTGATCTAGTGGAAAAAGTTTCTCAAACTAACCACATCGCTATATATAGGGATCTAAAATTTAGAGACTTTTAAAAAAACCGATTAAAAAATGATACTAAAAGTCATAGTTAACCATGTTAATTATATATTAATGAGATGAACCCTGACCCACTCGAAAGGTTCCGGGGCATAGGCGGCCTTGCCTCATCTCAACCGCCTTTGGATTGTCTTCCAACGCCTATAATAGTACCACATAGTAGACAGAAAATCGACCAAGCCAAGAATATTGTATACGCAAAAAGCTTCTGTTGAAATAATAGTCCACTACAATTGAACATGGCTTTCTGTAAGCAAAACCTATTTTTATTAGAAGTATATATATCAAACCAAAACTGAGATGGTGTTGCGATTCTGTCACAACTAATGTGCTATTACAGAAATGCTTTGTGATTAAATGAACTGAACAAATCAAGACATTATTGCTAAAAATGTCAGCGCAAACCTGCTCAAACCGGAGACAAGTGATCAATTCACATACTCAAAATGTAGGCATGCTTATATGAAGGCCGTATGAAGTTTAATATTCCACCAAAGTTATTCTAGTTATACGATCTTTTAGGCATTTATTTTTAGCGTGTAAGTCATTTTCCGTTAGAGATACAAATTCTCAGTAGGCTATGACAGGACAAAAATACAGAACATCACGAACAAATTTGCTTATCGTTAACCTTGAGCTCTGTGAACACCAGGGCAGCAGAAAGCAACCTCTTTTCTCGCCTCTTACGATCGACTGAGGAAGCCGAGGAAGTATTCTGCATGGCCATGGCCCACCCGCTCCCTCACGGGGCAGGATTGGGCAGGGCCCTACAGAAGAAGATGCCTTAAAACGACAATATCAAGAACATGCCTGACTCTGGGTTCGTTTTAAGGATGATTTAAAGCTGCAATATTTTGTAAACTTGAACCTAAAGTAACGAAAATAATCTGTTAATGTTCGCTTTCTAAATCACACAAAAATCATACACACAAAACTTTGTCTATAATGCTTAGGTCAATGAGTGCAAATTGGTACACAGAAAATTTGCGCTCCTGGCCATCATCTTTTTAAATAGCTCGATGGATATGTCACCCAGAGCCTTCGACTACATATATATGGCACCTTCTCGTGATTCATTATGTAATTGCTTTATTCTAACAGACATATGCACCCAGAGATAGACGTACTTTAACACGAAAAGTCGAAGCCATTACTATAAGGTACAATCCATAATAAAGGTAAACAATTAATGATTATGCGAATCAATATATTTTCTATTATTTAATTATTAGATATATTATTCATCCAGGGAAGAAGATAAATACTTTAGTTGTGTTATATGCAGTATATCGTCAAGCAAATGATAAACAATAATGGAATGGTACAGACATTTGATCATTGCGCAACAAAATACTTTTCATAAGTATAAGGACTTTTGCTGTGCTGGAAACGTTTCTTAATAAAGTTTGCAATCTCAATTGATGCGCTTGTTTTCATTTGAGAATGTCTGTAGTTAACTTAAACCGATTTAAAAAAGGATTAAATCAGAATTGCTCCAATGCCATTATTAAAACTGTAAACAAGATCTCAAGTGAGTCGCAATACACGCCCGAAGAGATCTTGTCACATGGAATATGAAAATCTGGTTTGAATCGAATCTACACGGTGACAGCATATCTAGACAAAAAATACACCAAAAAAATCCTACACGGCATTTTGGCATGTGGCAAATCTTAAGTCTTTCTTGTCGAATGGAACACTCATACCAACTAAGTTGATTCGAATTCCACAAAAAGTTTTGAAATTAACATACAGAACCAAAATTTAGACTTTGCCACCAGGTGGCGTCACCTGTAGTCTAATGTAGGCCAAAACTAATCCAAAGTGATGGTTTGTCACATGGAACAATCATATACGGTTTGATTCGAATTCCATAAGAAGTTTTTAAGTAAACATACAGAAACCAAATTTAGACCAACAGGTGGCGCCACAGCCAAAATCAATCCCAAGCGACGTCTTGTCACATGTAACACCCATACTAAGTTTGATTTGAATTGCACAAGAAGTTTTCAAATTAATTTACAGAACCAAAGTTTAGACTTTGCCAGCAGGTGGCACCACCTGTAGTCCAACATATGGCAAAACTAATTAGAAGGGACGTCTTGTTAAATGGACCAATCACACTTAGTTAGATTTGAGAGCCACAAGAAGGTTTCAAATTAACAACAGAAACCCAATTTAGACTTTGCCACCAGATGGTACCAGATGTAAGTTAACACATGGCAAATTCAATCTTAAGTGACGTCTTGTCACACGAAAAAATCATACTAAGTTTGATTCGAAATCCATAAGAAGTTTTCAAGTTAACATTCAGAAACAAAATTGAGACTTTGCCAGCAGGTGGTGTAGTCCGACATAAACCAAAACTAGCCCAAGCCGTGTTTTGTAACATGGAATAATCTTATAAAGTTTGATTTGAATTACCCCAGACCAAATTCAGACTTTGCCACCAGGTGGCGCCACCTGTATGTCAGCGCACGCCAAAAGCCAACCCAAGTGATGATGTCTCGCCACATGAAACACTCATACTAACTTTGATTCAAATTCCATTAGAAGTTTTCAAATAAACATACAAAAACAAAATTAAGATTTTGCCAGCAGGTGGCGCCGCCTGTAGTTCGACATATGCCAAAACTAATCCCAAGCGACGTCTTGTCACAATTACACTTACACTTAGTTTGATTTGAATTCCACAAGAAGTTTTCAAGTTAACATAGAGAACCCAATTCAGACTTTGCCACCAGTATGTCTTGTCACATGGAACAAACATACTAAGTTTGATTCGAATGCAATAAGTCTTTCAAGTTAACGCCCGGAAACCAAACAGTTGACGGATGGACGGACGGACAACCCCATAACATAATACGTCCCGTCAAATGACGGGCGTATAAAAAAGCAAATATACACCAATACTGCATAGACCTACGTTTGGACGATCCATCCAAATTTGTTTGCCGTTCTAAAATAAAACAAAAGCTCAGGGCAAAACTACATTTCTTCTGGCCTTGTACGCTAAGATTAATATCATAAACAGCATTTAGCGCGTACAACTATTTGGTGTAATTATTATAGTATCTAGTTAATATACTTAAGGGCGTTTTAAAGGATAGTTAGCTTTAATTGCAATTTGGCTTCATGTTGGCTCAATGAATGTTAACTTGTTTGACGCCGGTGTATTCCAGGTTTTATAGACACCTGCAGCCAGACAATGTCCAACCTCTCCAGACAAGCTGTGTCCTGCATGTGAAACTCCATTTCACTGATGATAAAACTTCATGGGGACATAAGGCCTACTTATGGAAGATGTACAATGTTATGCATGTTGCTTAGTTCAATTCAATTTACTTCGATGCTCTGTAATTAAAGACGACGTTGCTACACTGCAAAGAAGTGGTCCCTGTACAGCGCGAGTGATCGCTTGTGGCAGTCCAGATATATATAAGAATAGTTATTTTTTTAATGCAAATCAGACTTGGTCAGTTTCAGCAGCGTGTTTTGAAAACCACGAAATAATGCCTCTAATGACTAAATAACGCCGAATTAAAAAAACCAACACTTCTTCGATCTCTATCTTGGGGTTGATCTTTCGGGTATATTAATATTGTATTTACCCTTTGTAACAGGGGTGGGGTTGGGGCATTGGTTTTTCAACTGAGCAAAAAATTCCCGTCTTATCATGCTTTTATTGCTATTTATTGTTGACAACATCGTCATCATATATAAGTGAAATATCATTACAACCACCAACTGACCAATCAATCAACGAAGGCATCTCGTTCGATTAAGTTCCAGCTAACCTACGCACAAGTGCTAAATCCCGTAGGCTGTGGGTCGCTTGCAGGCATTCATCAACGTATGGGATTTTATATTCCACATGACAGAAGGAAGCAACACCCATATTATCGTTCGTTATTAATTACAGATATAACATAAAGTGTAACACCAATTGTAGATCTACTCAGAGAATATTGGCATGAATCGATTTCCGATAATCACCGTTCTCCAAATAATTATGGCGTTATTATCAGGAGCTGCTATGTCAATAAATTAGTTGATATCATCAGATATAATAAGTTATATAATTGCTAGCGAGCATTGATTGATTGATTCACTGATTGATGTTCTGCGCGGAAGCATGGATGTGCCAAGAATAAATACTGACGAAACAATTTGTACATTAGAGTAGACAGAGTTTTCTCGTTGGCTTTCGTCTCGCCAGGATTGCGTGGTCAATGATCCCTACGTACTGATAAGAAATTGTCAGAATGGGAACCCAAGCAGTTAAAAATAAACTACAGACTGGACAGTCTGACCCAGCTTAAGCCTAATGAAGGTTTTGCTGCCTTTAAGATAGCCAAAAAAAAAAAAAATGTGAACTTAAATTAATGGGGACTAGAATGTTCTTTTTTTTAATTTTTGTTTGTCTCAGTTTGGTAAACTCATTAGGTCATTGCAAACACGAAAGCGTGCCGACACTATAGGGCAATTACCCTGGACATTAAGGACTTTGATTTCATTACACGCAGACCGCATTTCAAGGTATATGGTGACAAAATACAATATTACAACAAAGTCTTTGCAATTACAAGACGCAATACAAACCCACCAAAGATAGGTAGAAACATGCTGCCCTATAAGCCGGAGAAAACCAGAGCAACATGGAAGATCCCACCAACCCAAACTTTTAAATCACCAATTCCTGCTACATGTATGTGAACAAATTGAGAGCAGTCTAGGTCATTGAGTTTTGTTGTTTTGCTTTCTCTTTGTAAAGCCAAATCTGTCAATTACTGGTGTAATGGTTCATTTCTAGGCGGTGTTTAGAATATGCCCCCCTTTGGGTGGGTACATATCGATTTGTTTTGTTGGCACGTTTAGAGTAGATCTATATCATTGCATTATGTTTACAGGAAATACACCAAATGAAAAGTGTGGATCCAGGTAGCCGCAATATATGTAAATACAGCGAATAGCGCAGTGACAGATGGTTATCCAAAATACACACTAATAGACAATTTCATTCTAAGCAGAAGAAAATAAACATTCAATTAACATTTGTTCACCTTCATTAATCGCTCACCAGCGGAAAAATCTTAATATTTCTTCAGCTGTGGTCGAAAGATAAAGAGGACTTTAATTTTAATAAGAAGTTTCATACATTTTTCTCGTCAATACTTTTATTTCAGAATTTTCGATTAGTTAATAAAATCTTGAAACCTGATCATGAAGAGATAGTATATAAACATGCGCATGCATACCTTTTATATATGTGCTTGAGGGAGTCACACGATGTGGCTCCCGTATTCTCAATCAAACAAACATATTATATATACCAGGTTTCATACACATGGTTTCGGTCAATACGTTTTATTGCTTAATTTTCTACTTTTTATTTGTAAATAAAAACTTGAAACCTGGTCATGATGGGACCAAGTGTAATCCCTCCACCCAACATCCCCACCCAACCCTCATATTTCGCCATATTCGAGTAAGCCTATACAGAGTAGACCATATCAAGCCTAACTGTATTAAGGCACATAGCACAATATATTTCAAATAATGATTAGTATGTGGAATTTTGGGAACAGTGAGACGAAACTAAAAACTTTACATGAAGATTGTGCATTCGACCACCATGGGGAATTTTGAGTGGGATTAAAAAGTTGTGAAAATAAAGAAATAATTAAATGAAGCCTCAAACGGTTTGTCAGTTTTCGTTTTATATTTTAGGTTATGATAATTTCAATATCAGTATATACGAGTAGAATCTAAGATATACCTGGTGATATATACATGGACCTGCAGACATACATATATAACGTGTGCAACGATAATCTCATGAAAACGTTATCGCTACGCCTGCCTCATCTGAGCGCTCTGGTAATTAGCCACCAGCTGTCAAACGTTACATATTGTTTGTTTGAGACTTTAATGTGCTGTTTTTAAATGTATTTCAGTCTTGTCGGCGCCCCAGTCAAATTCGTTAAGGAAAAGACAATAGTTTACATAACAGAAAGTATATTACGGAAAGCAACTTGAATATTAAGCAGTGCAAAAAAACAAAACAAAGAAGACCTTTCGTGTTACTCCTTTGCTCAACTCTCGGGGAAGACAATTTTGCAAAAAATAGTCAAATCTGATTTAATTAACCCCGAGTTTAAATGGAGAGTTTATAAACTATGTCATGAATCATGGTAAAAAATATGCTATGGAGAGAAGTATATTACATTTTAGTCCCACACACATTCAAATCATGGCGGTCATCAGTTGCGATTGTATTTAACCATATTGCATGGTTTGTTTGTTTGTTTGATTGGTTTTCAACGTCGTACTCAAGGGTATGTCACTTATATGACGACGGATTGTCCACTTTACACTGCCCCTAGCCTTATTACGGTGCAAAACCGGGAGGAAACAGTCAAAACCACCCCTGCGAATGCCGGAGCCACAACATGCGACTCGTTCATACATGATGGTCTACAGGTGGACTCGATTCGGTACAGCGAAGCAGGTTCAATTTAATAAGCCAACACGCTACCACTAAGCCACTGGCCCCCATATCGCATGGAGTTTCGGAAGCGATGAGTTGATTGGCAGGTGGCTTTGAAACTTTTCTAATGATGGTAAAAGTTTGTAGGGTGTGTTCTCTCTATTTTTTTCCCCTAAGGTTTTAATTTTAACCTCTTTAAAAATAATTTCACTTTTAACAATGAAGGCGTTATAACCTTATGGGCGAAACAAACAGCCCTTAGCCATATAAATAATGACAGCAAAACTAAACAATCACATGACACACAAAAAAACCCGAATAATAAATCATATAGTCGGTGTATAATTCATATCTACTGTTTGACATGTGAATCTTCTCCGAGTATGTGTATATATGTCCATAGGTCACGATGTGTGATCGGAACATAAAATACAGACTTTATTCGTATCATTCATATCTACTGTTTGACACGTGAATTTTCTCCGGGTATGTGTATATATGTCGATAGGTCACGATGTGTGGTCAGAACATAAAAATACAGACTTTACTCGTATCATTCATATCTACTGTTTGGTACGTGAATCTTCTCGGAGTATGTGTATATATGTCAATAGGTCACGATGTGTGATCAGAACATAAAACAAGAGATCCATGAATTGATCTTGACGCCCACACTGTTAAGATAGTTTGAAGAGAAGAGTCTAAGAGGGGGCAGATTCACGATTTGATTTTCCGTCTTGTGCCTAAGCCAGTATAGGAAGAGTTGTGTTTACTAGGTAT